>VCMS01000257.1:0-38104 GCA_022539475.1 Gracilaria domingensis | reverse complement strand
GCACTCCACGAGGATGAGGCCGAAGCGCCTCATCCTCTCCGGTCCCATGTAGGGAATCCATGCCCAGATGCATGGTTACCCTACTTTGAGAAACCTTCCACCTGCCAACTCGTTGAGCTACGTCCGCATCAAAAGTCATTTACCTGGTTACGCCAAGCAGAAAGTATCCAAAGTTAGTCAAATGATCCGTTGCGATACATTTGAAATGCGATGGAACGTACCATTGATAAAGCAAAACAGAAACGTTGCGCTAGAAAATTTGAGGAACTTAGTAACCGCAAAAGGAAGAAGAAGAAGGAAAAAGAATCGGTTAGATTACCAGCAATCCATTCATGGTAAAACGCGAAAGGTCCGGGAGCGAGAACTCACAAGCAACGACACCAAGAATGCCCATGCAGCAAACATACGGCAAGATGCGATGAACGAGAGAGCAGCCTATGTCGCAACCAAGTACCAGAATCGCCTATCCCGCAAGCCAGTCAACCAAGATCGCCAATACAAGAAGATCAACGTAAGACGCGAGAAGAGATGCGAGCCTATGAGGCAACCAAGTCAAACCATATCGCCAATGCACCAAAAGTAACGCAAGACGCGAGAAGAGAGAGACCATCCTATGGCGCAACCTTGTCAACCAAGATCGCCAATGATGAACGTATCGCCCAAGCCAGTCAACCAATATCAACCAATATCGCCAATACACGAAAAGCAGCGCAAGACGCGAGAAGAGAGAAGAGTCTATGGCGGAACCAAGATCGCCAACAAACCAAGAGTAGCGCAAGATGCGAGACGCTAGAGACGCCTATGGCGCAAGACAGTGAACCAAGATCGGCAATACAGCGTGATAGGTTACACGAGCAGTCAGAGATCGATCTTGAGAGACGAAATGAAACTGGTCGCATACTTACAGTCGTTGTGGACGTCGGAAGAAATACAAAGGACGCACGTCAAAGAGTGGTTACCTTCAATCAAGTCAATGTGAGTAGCAAGACGTAGAACAAGATGGAACATATCGTAAGCAGAACGTAGTTGAACAAATAGAACGAGCTGGAGGTTGAAAACGGGAACCCGGTAACCCAAAGCTTATTTTCTGCCGTTTACATGTCGCATAGCGCGAAAAAACGTGGTGACGATGGGTTAGCTTAGAGAAAAGATACAAAGAAGAGTATTGAAGAGAACGTACAAAAAAACTGCACGGAATACATCCGTGAGATACGGATGATGTCCGCTTTATGGAGGCGTCCGACGAGGGCGGAGAAAGAGAATGAGGTACGCTTCATGTCCGCTTAATGGAATCCATTAAGCAGAGATGAAGCGTACTTCATTCTCTTTCTCAGCACGCTACTTCGTAGCGAGTGCGAGGGCGGAAAAAAGTACGACGGAGCGGAGTAGAACGCGAGGATGGCACGGATCACGACGGTAACAGAAGGTCGGACGTTGGACGGGGGCGGCGGCGGCGGACGGAAGAGATTTTTTTTCTGTGCGAGATTGGACAAGTGTACAGCGTACAACGTTGGGGAACCACAGGTTTATTACCAGTGGTAGATAGTACGAGAAGTACACCCTTGTGTTGAGGTCGACGTGCACCTACGTTCCTTTTTGAACGAAAGCACGTGATTTAAACTCAAAATATATTCTCCGTTCTGAGCAAGACGTCGATATTGACTGTCGCTCGACCTCCTTCTCCCTTCGGACGCCCTTCCCTTGCAGTCTTTGTCGTAGTTTCTCAGTCATTTGTTCTTCCCATGGTGTACTACTGTACACATAAGAAGCGTGGGTGCCCCTTCGTTACTCGCCGAGGAGTCTTATCCCTTCAACAGCATGTCAACCATTGCCCGTTTCGTCTGAAAGCAGCGCTGGAAGACGACAATAGCCGGCCCATTCGGAGAAGCAAGCGTCTCAAGCTTTCCGCACCCGCGCCCGCATCTTCCGAAACGGTCACTGCCCCTTGTCGCCTTCCCGAGCCTCCAGTGTCCGAGGACATCGTCGACCCCACTCCGTGCGCCCCTCCCATTCCGGACACTTCGCATTGTGTTTCTCCTTCCCCGGGTCCCGCGTCATTACAGCGAGAACACGGAAGCAGTTCCCGCCCAGTGCCTTCTGAGGAGGCCTTCGGTGATTTGCATATGGATTATCTCACGGTTTGTCTGGCTTCAGTAGCTTCCAACCTTGGTCATCGTGAGGCGGACGAGCTAATTGGGCTACTTTGGGACCCGCGATTCTCGCAAAAGCGATTCAACGAGACCATAACAAGTTCCAAGCGCTGTACAGAACTGAAGAACGCCATTTTCGAACGATACGCCTCAAAGGACGGGTTCAATCGCAGAACTGTCTCGCCAGAAGGATGTAAGTTCAGCGCCACCCTCTACACGAGAGACCCCGTTCAGACACTTGTGAAACAGCTCCAGTTGGCTAACAACGAAAACACATTCTTTCACCCTATACCTCAGACCCACTCCACGAAAATATCTCACCCCATGTCCGGCTCTCTCGCAAGAGACGCCACCTCAAAACTTAAGGAAATGGTCATGGGCTCTTTGGATAGTAGAATAGTGTGGTACTCCCAAGAAATAAGTTACAGTGAATCTTTCGTAGGTCTTCTGCAGGTATACACCGATAAGTCTTCAACAACTCTAAAGCAAATATCGGTTACCGCCTATCCTCTTCACCTCATATTTCTCAACTTCTCCGACCAGCTTCGCCGTAAGTGTATCCGTGATGACCTCACAGTAGTGGCATACTTCCCTACCACACTGATCGAGGTTTCCGCATCTGAAGCAGACGCAATGCCATTTGTTTCTAGCAAGTCTCTACGCGAGTCCAGGATGCAAATCCTTCAAGAATCTCTTCGTCAAGTCCTGGAGCCCATTCTAAATCTCACGCAGAAAGGTTTTCAGTTCATCGGCGAAGACAAACTAAGTCGAGTGTGCCATCCTCTGCTTGCAAGTTATTGTGCGGATATTCCTGAGGCTAAGGACATTCTGTCTATTCTTCATGGCACCAAAACGGAAAGCCCGTGTCATAGATGCAAAGCCCCTCGCTCATCTTTATGCAGTCCTATTCCCACCTCATTCAACGGACGTTCTCAAAAGCACACGAAAAGCATCCGAAAGACATACACAGCTATCTTGCAACATGCACGAAAAGACGAGGCGGAAAGACGTCCCGTCGTGCGAGGGAGAGTAGATCTCAAGCGGATACTCTGATGCGTTCAAATTCCATATCTCTCATTCCTTCGTTCCTCGAAACTTCCGTAAGCCTTGGAATGATCCCGGGATTGTCTCCATACAGTCTGTTCTCATTCGAACCATTACACAACTTGCATCTCGGCATCTCAAAGTTGATAAAAACGGCCACAATCGAGAGACTGCAGTCAGACACCCTGTGCACCACAATAGGAACATCTGCATCGCGTTCATTTCGAACGATACGCACCCAACTCTTCAACCATGCAAACGCAATTCTAGCTGCCATAGAACGCGATTCTCCTGCCAAAGGATTACATATCGATTTCTCCACGCAGGAGAAAGGCAAATCTTTGAATGGTATCTTCACGAAAGACGGTCTCCGTGGAATGCTGAAGGCCAAAAAATACAAAGCACTTGACATGGTCTTTCCCTTCATAGGAGCATTCTTTGACATATGCTGTGGAGAACAGGACGTTGCCCCAATCACAACCGTTTTCTCTCAGTACTCGGACTTGCTTTCGACCTTATTCAGATACAATCGTGACCCGTATTGGACTGAAAGCTCTCTCCTGTGTCTTAGTTCGGAGATTGAAGCCTTCAAGCGTTCCGCAACAAAGACTCTGGCGGATTTTCATCCCTCCAGACTGGGAACTCTGAAGTTTCATCTTCTCGATCATCTCGTGGACGATATTCGCCGTCTGGGAAGTATCAAGTACTACGACGCAGGCATATACGAACATGCACACCTGCTATTTAAAAGACACTACAAAAAGACGTCCAGAAGAACAGCAACGGCTGTGGAGGAGACTATTCGCTCCATTGAGCACGGAAATGTTAGAAAGCAATGGAATGGCAATACTCCTTACCAGCGTAATCCTGGTTTACCAGGAACTTCCACACAGCTTCCTCGGTTTGCAATGAGAGGGCGTTCTTTCACTTTACGAGCTCTTCAACATTGTGTTTCAAGTATGTCCAGTTCAAAAACATGGACTGCTGTTAGAGAAATGTTCTCAAGTACGGACACAAGGTCGATTCTTGATCAAATTGGTGAACAGGCCCTTCCTCCTTTCCTCAGTCTCGTGAAAGAAACACTGGATGAGCACTCTATTACATACTTCCCAGAAAAGACAAGGATAACTCTGGTGAATTCGGTCCTCGTGAAAGGCGGTTTCGTTCCGACTCTTGAACACTTCGATTCGTCTTCTAAGGCACTTAAGCTGGGACGACCCAAATACCCCATCATCCAACGTGTCTTCGCTTCTCCAGCATTTGGTCCCAGTAGAAAGCCAAAGTTTTCCACTGTATTGGTAAGCGGAGAAGATTCAGAGACTTGGGTTGCCCAGGTAGTCGCTCTGATTCGAATATCTCTCCTTGATTCTGCATTTACCGCACCAGAGGTGGCATTCGTCCGGTATTTCGAGGTTTTACCCCCCGCAACAAACATCGACCACATATTGAAATGCATATCTTTACGATGGGCTACAAACGATGAAAAGAACCACACTCTTCCGTTCCCTCGTCATTCCAAAGCGAAGACTATCGTAGAGTTAACTCCTTGGTACGGGATGGTTCCGGCTTCTGCACTACAGGGAACTGTCCATGTTGTCCGATCAAACTACCCTGCTCCACCTTTTGTCCTCCACTTCAATGGTTTCAACACCGATTCTACATCAATCGATTCTATCATGATTCAGATGAAGGACCAACTGAGCACGTTGACCTTGTACAGCCTTAAACATTAAGGGCTCCATCCTCTACATGTTCACCTTGTGGTGCCTTTTCTTGTGATCCTGTGTTACTTCCGAAATCGTTCATGTCCATTTCCTTGAACTCCATATCCCCTTCCTCGCATTCACCAACGAAACAATCGCTAATAGACCCCAATCTTCGGCTCACACTGTCAATAAAAAATTGTTCTTTCACAGTGAGGTAAAGTCTTCCGTTCGACGGCATTCGATATCCAAATGTAGCCTCTCTCATGTCATTACCAAGAACCTTAGTCCAATCTTCCGTTGTCGTTCCAAAATTATGAAACTCGCTGGAATTGGTCCTCAAGAGACGTTGCCTAACATCCCCCAGAACATTCTTTAAACACAGAGGTAGCAGTTCTGCAAACTTCTTTGTAAACAGTTTCTGTCTCTGGCCACCCCTTGACACATCCGTACTTAGAAGGCTCACAACCGTCAACACCCAAGCGTCCAAACGTGCGAGCAACAGTATTGTGCCATCTAAAAAGGTGCCCGTATCCTTGTCTTCCACATCATACCCAATAAACTCCTTCAGCACTTGTACCCCGACACGGTTTCGGAAGAACAAGTCTTGATCTTCCGTCGGCATATCCTCGACATTGTCCGTATTGGAGTACTTTAGACGAACAAATGGGGCTTTTCTCCACCATGAAGTGTTCGGTACACCATTTTCGTCAAGACGCAGTATGTTCTCCTGCGCTTCCTTCAACTGCATTGTGAGTTCGTCAGCATTCTCTTCTACCAGCTTTGTTCTTCTCCAAATCAGATCGTACCCCAGGAGCAGAAATAGTTTATCCCTCGAATTTCTCTTACGAACGCCCACGACGTCACTCATGGTCTGCCGCATTCTCTGCCTAAGGCACATATCTGCACAAAGTTCCAGTATACACCTGTCGGTAAGAGATGCTTTTCTAATACCTTCCCAGCTCAACTCCTTCAACTCGCTTTCAACCATTTTCTTCAGCAAAGCATCTGGCCCCCCTCTACCGACGGTGTGAACATGCCAAAACTGCCCAAGAGCTCCACGGGGTTTTTAGGAACCATGTATGAACCACCTTCCTCCGGCTCAATAAGCCCTTCCCCACTCTCAGTTGCGTCTTCCACCTTCTCGGCACGGTTACCTCAGTTTCGGGTGAGCGACTCACCTTCGAGCCATAGCTCACTTGTTTCTCTCCTTGCCCACGTCAGCATGTTGTGATACACTGCTCGAGCAACCCCTCGAAACTCGTCGCACACCTCAATTTTATGCTTCTTTCGACCTGTCTGCCCAGGTTCACGAGCACGTGTACTCCTATCTCCCTCCTGTTTCAGTGCCCCTCTTAGCCCTTCAATGACTAGATCCTTCTCTTCAAGCCTCTTTTTCAAAGCCGTACTCTGCTCTTGGGCGACCTTCACTAGAATTCCCCGAACCATCAAGTCCTCTTGTAGCGTCTTAACCTTTTATTTCAAGCAATTCAGTTCATTTAAAAGATCACGTCTGTTCATAGAGGTTGATTTCACACCAGTATGGATATCTTTCGGTATTTCCCTAGCCTCTTCGGCGACAGGCTCCGGTAATGCCGCAGGATTCGGTGTTATTTCGTTATCGGAACTATCCTCATGTGCCATACCCTTAGACACGAGAGGCTGCAGGCGGTCTGTGTCCACCCTTGGCACGGGCTCCGAGCTGCAACTCCCGTGTCTGTCCTCCTCCATGGCATGGTATACCAGATGAATTGGGCCTCGTACGAGCTGCAACGGCCCCCGTTCTGGAAAGAGGGGAAGGTTGATGAGTAACTCGTCTATCAGTTGTCTCTCGATTTCTTATTGTCTTTCTCCCTTGTCCGCACCCATTGCGAGGCATGATACGATTCATAGCGGCCCCAGTTCTAGAAGACAGGGATGGACGTGACGATCTTAATATACTAGGGCTCTCACGACTTCTCGTCATTTCCCTTGTTGTCCAGATCCACTGGGTGGCGTAACCCGCGCCCCAGTAGCTCCGGTCTTCGATATCGGCCGGGGACATGAAGGTTTTGGTGTCATACGAACCTCTTCAGTTCCAGTTGTCATGCCCTCCTGTCCTGACCCGCTGGGCCGAGTTACCTCATTTCTTGAGGAGCAGAGACAGATGCACGATTTGCATTATCGGCAGTTGACGGCACGACATCGTTCGCTGATCCACGAATTCTTGACGCAATCCCGGAAGACGCTCCGCTGCGAGATGGGCGAGAGAGTCCTGTAGAAGGACGCCCACTGACTCTCTCCTTCGTCGAGGACGACTTCCGTTTAGGAAGTGCGGTGCTTGTAGCCTGATTCGTATCATCCGATGCTCTTCTCTTCTTCTGTCCACTCTTGTTCCGCTGCGTACTATTTCGCTTTCTCGGCGTTATACCCATGTTGTGGAGATAAACGGGGTGAAGGAACGAAATTGTTGGGGGGGGGGGGGTGCATGGTTCAGATATTCCGGGAGACTCCGCAGTTCCTGCTTTTTAGGAATTTGAGGTGCCCAATGGGTCGCAAATATCGCCGTTACAGATGAAGAGCTCCAGTGTACATGTACAACAACGCGTATTGCAGGCAGCTGCAACATTCACAAGCATATTTACTTTCTATTCGGTACTGAACTCATCTATTGCTCCAATGTCAGAGCCCAGTCCCAGGCGTACTGCTCTCCGTAGTTGAAATACAACTCTTCGCCCCTCTCAATATCTCTTACTGCTCTACAACGAAGTAGAGCATAGTTAGAAAGGTCTGACTTAAACTGTATCACGGACTTCGCTTCCACCACCTGCACATTGCCACTTCGAGTCCTGTTTGACCGGGGCTCCGATAAATCGGGATCCCCAGCATGATATCCGGCGTCGTTGATGTAGCCCCCGATACAAAAAGGCGCCGGGACAATGTAGACTTCGCTCTCCTTTCTATCCTGAGCCTGTCCTGGTCTGTTCCTCAGGTGCAGAAACTCCGTACCAGTCACAGTGACCATCATAGAAAACAACTTGTACCGCACTGGAGTTGCTCCGAGACAGCCACTTCCATACGTTAAGTGTCTTTCCTTCCGGTTCGTCAGATCCGTGTATACCAAAGTTCCATAAAAATGACAGATTGTTTCCCCAGCCAATATCTTATGTTCCGTGAACACCCCCATACCAGCACGGGGATGTCGAATCTTAGAAGATGCTACATGTAAGCGATAGCGATTGGCTTCAACAGTCAACAGCATATGCATATCCATTAGATTCAGAGCTCCTCGGTACTTCTCCTCCCAAAGATCTACAGTATGCTGTCCACACTTGTCGACAAAGTCCCAGTCCTTCCAGTATCTTCCTAGGAACTGAGTAATATGTCCAGGCATCACTTGGTACTGGGGGTAACCAAATGGAGCCTCCCATTCAAGCCGACCTCGGTCCCGATGTGGAACCCGTTCATAAGTCGTTGAAGCCGCATCCACCACCTCCTGTTCAACCAGGATGTCATTCTTCCCCCCGCGAATAACTTCGGCCATAAGAGTCGTGACATGGTGCTTGGCATGGCTGAAACATGGCCTATTCTTCTCGCACCCCAAGAACTTCCTATGCTTTGTCAGCGATAGGCACGCCATACCCGTAGAAAAAGTTCCCGCGAAGATGTCCATGACAAGATCACCCGGTCTTGTGAAGCGACATATCAACTCTTTCATCAACTCCCTCGACTTCTGCTCTGGTCTTATGTACTGCCCACCTGGTACTGAACTACCTGGCTCATGTGCCTTCCATGTCAACCACTCCCCGGCTCTCGGTTTTGGCACCCGGTCAATTACATTCCTGTTAGCCGGGAAAGTAGAAGGAATGAAATTGTTCTCCTCAAATGGAGTAAGACTGGCTTCCTCCGATGGTCGCAATCCACGCTTCACTCCATGAACGGCGTACTCCGTTACGGGCTGTATCCCAAACTTCCGTGGATTCCCTCCAACATTACTTCGATCCCTGATGAACACCAGTGGATTCGCATCCACTTTAAACGAAGGCATGAGTTCTGGTTTACCTTCGCTTCCAGCTTCATCTTTCGTACTCGCCGTTTCCGAAAGTATCCTGTGCCACACATGAAACTGTGCCATGGCACAGAATATAATGAAGTGCCCACCTGACCGAAGGGCGGAACTTATTAAGTCAGCCGTACGGATCATGTCATCCTCACTGAAGACATCGTGAGCACTATTTCGTTTGTTCCTCTTCCTTCGAGTGTTAAAGGGAGGGTCTGTTAGGACAAGCTCTGTCTCACCCCATAAAATCTCACTCTGATTCACAAACGTTTCGTGTGTGTGCCTCAGGTCCTTCATGTCACAGTTGTACGCTACAAAGTATGACTTTCTCATCCCCTTCCACACCTTGTCCATATTCATTCGAAGGAGACTGGATATCCCCTTCATGGGCGGCTCAATACCAGTCTTTTGGATGTTGTAACCGGCAACCCGAGATTCATGCTCCGCAAGATTCACTGCCTTCTCGAAGTCGTCGCTATCGGAGCTCACGAGGTTCATATACTCTCGACGAGGTGGGGGTGGGGCAGACTTGGTCGAAGAAGGTTCGGCATTACCGGAAGTTTTAGGGGTTTTCGTCAGTTCAATATCAGGTTTCGCGTAAATGCCGACATGGAACCCTGCCGCATGACGCATATCCTGTATCGGTTTCCATAGCGACTCCGAAAACTTCTGAAATCGAGCAGGCAACTCACCGGAGTCAGAACCAGATACGGTATTCATCCGTATCTCCGAAAACTCTATCCAGTTCCTCATCTGATCAGCCCGTAAGCTATAGAGGCTATCGTGGGTGCATACGGTTTCGAGGTCTGTCAAAAATTCCTTAGCCAGTATTCGCAGGTTTGTATCGCATTCATCACTCAAGGTCTCCACCGATCCACTAGTACTGTTCTGTGGCACATCCTGTGTGTTGAATCGAGTACTTTGGCTCGGCGGAGCATAACCAGACTCCCGTGTCTCTAGCGCTGTATACTTCAACGTCTGCATATTCATGTAAATGTATGGTTTCACGGTATGCTGAACGTTCGTGTATCCAAGATGAGCCGCAAAACAACTCCATGCCCATACGACCTCACTGATAGCGAATCCCAGTCGATCACAGTTGTCTTTGGAGAACGACGTAAAAGTGGGTATGTACACAGATGGTGCATGGTTCACTTTTCGTTTCTTTTTCGGTTGTTTCTTCTTCATCATTCGGATGTTGTCGTTCTCTCCCATTATGTGGCCGAGGTATGATAAGTATATAACGAACTCAAATGGGTTCACAGCTGTTGGTGGGATGAACACTGTCGTCTTCAGAACCTGCTTTCTTCTGGTCATGAAATAACCAACCAGGCATCGCACCGGTAGGTATATACCCATATCCATAGAGAGAAGGAAAAAATCGCGCAGTCTCTGGTCCTCATCCCCGTCCTTCTTGTCAAGAAGCTTCGTTACAAGATATCGTTGTTCCACAGGTTTGTTATTCACAACACTCTTTCGCAGTTGTTGCAGTGTCAAGTTCTGGAGGTTCTTGGAGTTAGTGGCCTCCTCAAACATCTTCCTTGCCTCCGGAATAGTCTTATAGTTCTCGGCGCAGAACTCTATTAACCCTCTAAACCCCACGTCCCGTGGCCGATCATGGCCTCCATCGCTGTTTGCCAAAGCATCGCGAAGAACCAAGAAAAGTCTGACATATGCATGGAACGCCGGAGGCGGAGCACTCATGTCGATAGGATGTATCTCCTCTCCAACATCGGTGGAATCCATCGCTTCAGCGCAAACAACGGATGCGAGCCTTTAAATGGCGACTTACGCTGGGCACCCCCGCTTTCGGCAGCTCCTCCCAGCGCACTGCCAGTCTCGTCCGTGTCCGTGTCCGCTCGGTGCGATAGCGTCGCGTGTCGGCCACGTCGCGATTCGGAGCTATTGCAAAGGTCGCGTATTGCGCTAAACGTCGCGGATCAAGTGGGTGCGAAGCGCTAGTTTTCTCTAGTTTGATATATGTGCACGGCGTGTGCAGCGAAATCACTGCCGGAAGAGCCGGGAGGAGTGGTTTGGGAGGTCTCCGGAGGGTGCCAGAATGTGGCCAGAACGTGCCCGCGGGCGAGGGGGGGGTCGGTCGTGTTAGGGTAGGTACCCTAACACGACCGACCCCCCATCCCCCCCGCCTGCGGGCACGTTTTGGGCGATTTTTTGAAAAATGTGCGTTTTTATGCCCGCGGGTGGGGGGGTCCGGTCGTGTTAGGGTACCTACCCTAACACGACCGACCCCCCCCGCCCGCGGGCACGTTCTGGCCACATTCCGGCGCCTTCCCGGGACCTCCCAAAACACACCGCCCCGTAGTGATTTCGCTACACCCGGCCGCCGGTATGTTGGCGCCGCTGTCCACGTGTATTTGCGGCAGTAGGCTGTACATGGAAGTGAATGAGTGTACTCTTGACTACTATGCAAAGCATTTGAAGATCACGATTAGACAGCGCGATCATTGCTCGCGTGAGTCATCATTGCGCGAACTCCACGACTCTAAAGCGTGCAATCAGCGTGCGAGCGGCCACGGACAGGACACGGACGAGACTGGCAGTGCGCTGGGAGGAGCTGCCGAAAGCGGGGGTGCCCAGCGTAAGTCGCCATTTAAAAGGCTCGCATCCGTTCTTGTATTCTCCAGAGCGAGCGTATTGTTGATATACACCGTTCACTGCAATAGCGGTTCAACATGAAGCCAACTCGTGTTCGAAAGCGTACGCAAAGCGTGACTCCTCGCACTCGGCGGAGCACTCGATTATTGCAAGGTGGAATGCGGGTTTCTCTGCAGATGGATATTGAGAATGAAGGAAAGGTGATAGTCGGGGAAGCGTTGTTGCATGGAATTGGAAGTGTTCTACGCCGCGAGTTGCACGGGAAGCAATTGGACCCAGGTCTTGTGGTGGTTCATAATATTCTCATCAGTCGAAGCGGTCAGACGTTCTACCCTTACCGGGCGGAGGGCCTGGATCTTCCACAATATATCCAGGATCTCCGGACGGCCGCTCCTTGGGATGAGAAAATGATGGAACCGGTGGCAGCCAGCATTCCGGCGTCCAAGCGAGGAACGGTGAGCGCTATGAGTGAGGTGATGACGCCGACAAGCCGCACGGAGCCAATTCGAAGTTCATCAACACCGAGAGGTAGCGCATCAGTAGCACCTCCGCGGGCAGGTCCGTCGTCTGTTACGAAGCGGTCTATGGAGAAGAGAGCATCCCCAGTTACGAAGCGGACAGGTCAAACAAAGTCTACCTCCGCTACGAAGCCCACTGCATCGAAAAGGGCATCTCCTGCGATGAATCAGATCGTCGACACAAGGGGATCTTCTGCGTCGAAACAGACGGTTCAGCAGGGGACGGCTGTGCAAGAGGAGGAAGATGAGATCATGAAAGGTCCCCTTCCAGACGCGGATGCGCAATCCGCACAAGGAGCTGGTCCATCTGTACCCCAAACTGCACCAGAAACTGCGGAGCAGCAGCACGATGACGTTGTGCTTCTGTCCCCAAGAATGGCACGTTCAAGTGTTTCTGGCGAGCGTTCTGGAACACAAGGGACACCTACTCGGAGCAAGACGTACAGACGAATTCGTCAGAAGGTACCAAAGGTGAACCTCAATCAGTACCGGATGGTTTTTGTTACTGTTGAAATCACTCTGGTGGACACTCCGCCCAATTTACTCCGTGGAGTAAGTAAACGCCACGTTGAAGCCCTTGTGAAGAGTATGGAGGAGCGGGGGATATTGCAGTCCATGGGTTCTCCAGTGGTGGCCTTACAAGATGCTACTACGGGAGAGAGGGATGCTGACAAGGGACGCCTAACGAAGAAGTGCTTCATTGTAGATGGTTGGCATCGTCTGAAAGCTTTACAATATTTGGCAGCGACTGGTGCACAGAAGTGGAAGCGATTAGCCAAGTTTTGGCGTTGCAATCTGCTGATACGAAGAGATGGGAGGCCCATTGGGATGAAGGAATTGTTATGTGTTGCTTCGTACCTCAATGAGTCGACGAGTACCATGCGAAGGATGATGTTTGCAGACAAGATACACTCTATAGTTAATGTGGTCGCCATTCTAAATGAAGATGTTGAGGGGGTGACGCCGGCAGACGTGGATCCTGCAGAAGTGACAGAAGTGTTGAAGGAGAGCCAACTGATTGGGACTGTGCAAGAGCGTCAGTATCTGAGATATGCCAATGTCGCCCTGCAACTCATGTCTCGTGAGGGAATGCTGGCCCATTTCGAGGAAATATGTGAGACTGTGAGTGACATAGGTCTCACACATCTGTCCCATACGCCGCTATATGTTTTGGATGCCGAGGAGTTTTCCTTCATTCTTGATTGTCTTCAGATGTTTCTATTGAAGGGCAAGTCGACGAAGACAAAGCAATGGAAAAGCTTTGAGGAGGTTCGAGGTTTCTTTTATGATAGAGCAGTGTCTCTGTTCCGCGCGGCTCGAGCAGTGAGGAATGAACTGAACGAGGAAGAGTCGATGGAAGTGTTCCTGAAACGCGGAGTCAGTCTTTCTGCTCCATCGCATGAAGATGACGTTGAAGACCCAGACAACATCGCAGCTGTGAATCAGTTCCTTTTCGGACAAGTTGTGAACTTCAACACATTGCCGCGTGTTCGGAGCAGGACAAACTCAATTAGAACTGCCACTACTTCCGTTCAGAATCGATTGCGGACGATGCTCAAGGTAATTCCGCCCCCCGCACCAGTGAAGCAGTCTGTGACGAAGAGAAGGACTCCCGCTGCTGCTGCTGCAACATCTGCCAGTGAAGAAGGGGAGCCGCGAAGAAGTGCACGAGAACGGGCGCAGGTGAGTTATAGGGAAATTGAGCACGGCCGAAATCGAGGTGCCATAGAAGTTCTGGATAGCTCTGAAGAAGAACAGCGGGCTCCGCCGAGGAAGAAACAGAGAAAGACTTTCACACAACAGATGAGATCTACTCTGAACAGCATGACACCGGATGACCTGATGTCTCAACTAAATGAACATGTGCTGAGAGGAAAGTCGATGAAGGTTCAGTTCGTGGCATTGGGAGAGGGAGCGAATGCAGAGAACGCAGGCAGTTCTGCATTTGTGGATGACAATGAGCTTCTTTCTGTGACAGTTCCACGGGTTGTCACCGTCGAGAAAGATGCCAAATGTTTGGTATCGTTAACATCATTGGTGGCACCAGTCAATTCGCAATTGAACATGTAGCGTCCTAACATTTCTGAAACTGCACTTAAGGTTGATTTTAAGAGAAGTATGAAACTGAGAAATCTATACAGTTCCTGTCTATGCGGTACTTGTGGCAGTATGGTGACTGTATCAGGAAAAATGGCAGAGGAACAGAGAGACCTGGCGGAAATTTCACCCAATACCTTGTCTAAGTTCATATATGCCAATGGTTACGGTATATAAAGTTCCGTTGATGGAACGTTGAGAAGAGAAGGAGAGTCAATTCCAGAAGAAGTTGTGAAGTGTATGAAGTTTATTGACGAACGTGTTGGTTTCGGACTTGTCACAGGGGGTGATGTGGGCGACGTGGAGGGGAAAATGGAAGGACTCGGAGACTATAAGTTTGGTGTCTCGGCGAATCATGGAGCTTTCATGCGTTTCTCTGACGAGAGGGAAATTAAGGCTGCATTCAATGATCACACCCTTGACCACACTGTTGACGGACTACTGTTCCTGGCAAGGGATTTGAATAGGAGGCATGGTATTGTAAATGATGATGAGAAGGGGTTCGTGGAGACCAGAAGTGATAGTGGCCTTCCCAATTTCGTGTACAACACACTGTGGCAGTGGAAAGAAGAAGTGGATTCTGCTATTGGGGACCTGTTGCAGAAGATGGATGCGTTTGTTATCTATCCCGGCGATAAAAGTTGCGAAATTGTGGACAAGCGATACACAAAAGGAAGCGGAGGAGAAAATCTTGTGGATAATGAACCGAGATTTATTGATACGGATGACGTCGTGACGTTCGGAAGTGCTTTGAGCGACGGGCCTTTGCATGAGGTAGGCGTGTACGGCGTTCACGTCAAAGAAGATTGTATCCCGGGTGGAGTACACAACCTGTTCGAAAGCGTAGAGGATGTACATTCGACAATTATGCTGGTGGCTCTGTTGTACGGCTACGAGAAAAAGCAGCACGATAAAAACAACCATGAATCATAAAAGGGTATTGAGATATATACGACACTTTTATTACTAAGATCTCATATCCTAGCTAAGTATTAAGGGCATCGTAGCACTTGAAACAAATTCCAAGAGCATTTCTAAACCTTTGACACTTGCATTTTCTGTACCCGTACAGTTCTGCCACCCTTCTGATGGTCTCATGCACGTCCTCCACGCCATCAACAAGATATGTTACCGCTGCTGGATGGTCTTCTCCCTTCACATGAACTGCCAGGGTTGCCATTTCATATAGAGGGCCATCATTGGAAGCATTCCCGAAAGCAACCATTAAATGTGTGTCGAACTGCGGGTCGTTTTCAACCAACGCTAGCGCCCCACTATTTTTCGTGAAACGAATGTCCCCTATGTCACAGTTTTCATCTTGAGGGTACGCAACGAGGTTCGGAAAGGATGTCAACACTTTTGAAATACCGGAGTTAACTTCTGTTTTCCACTTCGACAGTCCATTGTACGTGAAGTTAGGGAGTCCACTGTCTTTTCTAGTGCTCACAACTGCTTGTTGACGCTCTTCGTGAAGTCCGTGCGATTCATTCAAGGAGAGTACAAGTCTCTCAAGATCGGCTGCACATCTTTCGTAGCCTTCCCTGTCAAGGTCCTGATCAATTTCGGTACCATTGGATAATCTCACCCGTGCGCCTTGGTTTCCAGAGATGCCAAAAGTGTAGCCACCCAGGTGCTCCATGAAACTCTCGGCATCCTCTATATCTCGCCCAGTAGCAATTCCGAAACCAACGCGTGCGTTGATGTACTTCATGCATTTGACTGTTTCGGCAGGAATGTTCACCCCAGCTCTTTTCAGAGTACCGTCAATATCACTAATCACGGCGTAGCCATTTTCGAATATTTCGTTAGCCAGCTGCTGAGGAGTTACTTCTTGGGCTCTAACTTCTGAGTTATACATGTTTTGAAAGCTTTTGAAAGGGTTCGTTTTGCAAATGGGTGTGGGTATACGAATGAGAAGGATGTGATTGATGTTCACAAGGTGTTTCGTAGTATAAAAATAGTATAAGAACGACCATATACGGGTATTGTAGTACTGTTTTAAAACGTTACTACGACGAGAAGCTTTTGCATCGATTTGCAGTAAAGAAAGGATGATTTAGTCATAAATTATATGTACGGGTTCAAGTGGGTAAAGAAAACTATGAATATCTTCAACATGAGCTTAGAAATCAAGAAGAGTAAAACAACCTCCATTAAGGGTTGAAACCCATAAAAGGTTTACTTTACTTTATACGGGTGACCCAAGTATTGCAAAGGCTTAGTTCTTCAGAAATATCACAATTTTGTACTTGTTTTGTTAATAGTATCGTGCACTTTAATGATGTGGAATGACCCTTTTCCATCGAGCAAAAACTTAGCGAGGTATTAGTGATAACAGATGTAGAATTTAAAGGGGCATATTTGAACCACAGAAGGACGAACAATATAAGTAATGTAATAGGAACAGGTCATTTCGATAAAGTAACTTTTATGTTTAACTATCTCTAAAAGGTTTACAACACCGAAAAGTCATGTGTTCTGACCTCAAAGCTGGGGGAATGGGGAGGGGGATAACTTTTCCTTAACAACGTTGACGTAGTTTGTATGAAAAGGAGCGGGGTCACTGCCTACAATGTTTCCTTCTTGGCGGGAAAAGTCGTAGAAGTACGCGTTCCTAAACTGAAAGTCGGAGAAAGAAGTAGGGAAGCCAACGAGAGTTTTTCCATATGCAAGAAGTCGCCCAACGGTCTCTTCCAGGTTGAAAGTAATACCTGTCTTAAGCGAAACTATCTTCAACAGCTCTTTCATTATTGTGAGCACAACCGTACTGCACTCTGTAGCGACTACGTCCATAGGAATGAAACCTCTTGAGGCCCCGACGATGTTGAACGCTGATAGCCACACGAGCTTCTCAAAATAGCTTACGAGAAATGTGTCTTCGTCGACAACCCGGCAAGTGAGACCCATAGACCTAAACCTGTCTGCAACGTTGGAGGCCCACTTTCCTGTTGCGACAGTGAGACCATCCGGACTTTGAGGAGTGACACCATCCTGCGGAGCTGCGTTTCTTGAGGGGACACCAACGTATAGGACAACTTTTGAACATTTGTCCACACCGAGCTTCGAAACCAATGGTATGATGTCTCCATTCTGGAAGAAAACGAGATTCTCACTGAGCGAATAAGGGCAAGCCTGAATTACGGTCTCCAGGGTGCTCGTTCTTCCACAAACTAGTATCGGTACATCAGAAAGATGAGAGGTAGCAGCCATGCTGCAGAATTCGTGTGCGGAAATGACCGTATCTTCTTTGTTCGCCAGCATGGTACCTATACGTCCCCTTCCAACAATAACGGACCGAGTCTTTCGGGTGGGAGATGAGGCCTGAGGGACGTCGGAGTATCTGGGACTCGGAGGCGGAGTCGGAGGCATGTCGGACTGGGAGTTCATTGCAAGTGTTCGATTGTTTTTGTGTGACGATAAAAATGGAAGATGGAGCGGAGAACTGCTGGGGTAAAGAGTGATACTTAAGTACAAACGGTTGGGAAGCGCAGAACGGGAACATGGTTCACTTTGTGAAAGTGAGCGAAATGTATGATATGGGATTGTACTGAATGAATGATAGGGCTTGTATTAGACGACAAGCCACAAAGTGTGATGACGTTTTATGAAAAGTAGGTGGAAGAGTAGAAAGTGTACAATGAATGAAACTGATTTCGAACCTGAGTTGTAAAGTAGTTGTAAAGTACGAGTTACGGGGAGCTTGAATACAGGATGAAAGGAGCCATTTTGGCTTCATAAATGACATGAACGGGTTCTATAGCTTCACTCGGATTGCCATAATTAAAAGGATGGAGTTGGGTTGCGCCCGAATACGTCTATAAAGGTCGTAGAAGCACTTATGAAGGAAGGAGTTGTAGACATGTTATTGTTGATGACGGTGGAGCCAGGGTTTGGTACAGGTGGATGGTGGTATTGGACTGAGTACTGTGAAAGGAGTAGTGAAGGCCGGTGCAAACATTTCAGTTGCAGGATCTGCCATCTTTGGCTCGAGTAACCCAGCTCATGTCATAGCTGGTTTTCGAAAGGTTGGTTAGAGATAGTAGCATAAATTTATTGTTTATTACATTGTTACCTTTACGTGTTATCATGACTATATTCTCCGCCTCCATTGGAGATGTATTTCTCTTGTATCACAACCGGTCAAGGATGTGAGAGAACATCAATATATCCCCAGTGGACGCTGGGAGGGAGGATGAACTACTCTACGTGCTATCATTGTTACCCATCCGGTGTCGAGTGGTGACATATTCTTTTTTTGTCACAACCCACAAAGGATGTGACGGAAGAAGAACATGGCCCCAGTCGAGACAGAGGGTGAGCAACTCTAAGTACAATCACTAGTCCCTAGCTTGCCTCCACTGGCAATATCTTCCTGGCTTGCTATAACCATCGAGTGGGGTTATGGTGGAAGAGAAAAATATCGCCGGTCGAGGCGAGGTGGGTGGGGATTATGTGAGCGCGAAAGAGGAGACAGAGAGGTGGCGCTCAAATAGTGGAAGGTGCGAAGGTGTACAGTAAATGTTTTGGCGGGAAATGGATGAGGGAAACAGTGAGAATCATGGTGCTGCATATAGCCCGTGTGGTTGGACAGTGGGGGTGGACAGCACAGTTTAGCTCGATTGCACTGTATCGCAGCGGCAACTTCGATCCAACTACTACTTGTTCTTCTGAAGATGTCGAACGGATACGTGAAGGATGAGGAGCTGTTGGCGCTGTTGGAGGTGGAGGAGGTACCGCAGACGCAGTCACCAAAGCGGGAAGAGGACTTGATTACGGCGGCTGGTCGCATGTCGCAGAAGAAGGAAGTGGCTGATGAAGGAAAGAAGTGTGAGGCGAGGAGAGGGGATGGTGATGAGGTGGAGAAGGGCGTAGAATTGGAGGTGGAGGGGGTCGCAATGGAGAGAAGGGGTGCGGTGCATCTGAGTCAGTTAGAGGTTGGAGACCAGATAGAGAGTGGGGGCGGAGAGGGTGACAGGGAGATGCGGTTTGCGGGGGAGATGAAGGCGAGAGTGGGGATGTTGGGGTTGGTGATGAAGAAGCAACTGGACGATGGAATTGTGAAGATTGTAACGGAAATGGGCGGTGTGGTGCTGAGTGGGGGTGGTAGTGGTGTTTCGGTTGAGGCGATTTCGAGCGTGCGGAATTCGTTGTCGGTATTGGGAGTGGAGATGAGAAATCATGTGTATGGGATAGTGGAGTGTGCGGGAAGGGAGGTTGGAGAGTTGCGGGAGGAGAATAGGGTTCTGAACGAGAGGTTGGACGTGCTGGAGAAGGAGGTGAAGGAGCTGGGCAAGAGGCAAAGATTGGTGGAAGAGGAGACGGTGAAAGGAGGTGTGGAGGGAAAGACGGAGAAGGGAAGTGTGGGAAGGGTGGCGATGCAGAAGGGGTCTCCTGTGACAGCGAAGGCAAAGGGTGGTGGGGTTGGGGATGGGAAGAGCCGTCTGAAGAAGAGGCGTAAGGAGATGAAGAAGGTGGTGGAGGAGGTGCCGCGGGACAGAGTCGGAGCTCCGGTGGTGACTGGGTTTAGGAGTGCGGCGGAGGTAGCGCGGACTGCGGAGGGGATTCTGAGGGGACAGGAGGAGAGAAGGATGGGAGGGATGTGAAGCCGTTTTGGGCGAGGCGGGTATACGAGAAGGGGGAGGGTTTTCCACCTGACTTCTACAAAATGACGTTTGCGGAGACGGAGAGAGAGGATGCGAACGCGTGATGGGCGAGAAATGGGTAAATAGCAGGGTTGGTGTGGACTGGGAAGAAGTGATGGGATGATTGAGGTGGGATGAGTTGCGATTTACATCGCAACTCGGGCGAAAATGGAAACGCAAACTAGCACAAGCGCAGACTTAAGAGAGGGTCGCGGAAAAGAGTGGATGGGGCGGTGCGGCGAAGTAGAACCTCTACAAAAACTAGGGGACCCAAGAACCAAACTGCGCGAAATGGAATTTAATATTCCAAAATTTCTTAATTTTTTGAGTGCCAGCCTCTGCTACCCCCTCGCACGCCCAAAATTGCCCCAAAACTAGCTTAGTTTCCAAAGCGAACAGACTATATTCCACTTTGCAGAACTCAGACGATTGGGTAACAGACCATCCTCGCGGACGTCTAACCCACCGGCACGCCGGACACTTCCGTTTTCCCCGTTGATCCCTCCCACGGATGGGATTGCTCCGGCATCTGCCGTTGCCGCATTGGCTCCTGCTGGGCAGGTAAAGGCGACCGCCGAGGCGTCTCAGGCCCGTCGGGAGAAGATTGACGACCCCCAGGGTGCAACCCTGGAAGAGCAGGTTCGCATGCTGCGAGCTGCTCACAATTCTCTTATGGGAGCTCATGATTCCCTCGCGGGAGAAGTCCGGACGCTCCGGGAGGAAGTCCGCACATTTCCTGTGAAGGATGTTGCAGAGGATCTCCGTATTCTACGGTCCGATGTCAACTCCGTGCTGGAATGCATTGGAGGACCCGCTGCCTTCGTGGAAGGAATTGAGACCCGCTTCGATCGGATTCGAAGCCGTTTGGAGACGTTGGAGAAGGCCGCTATCGCGGAACTCGCCACTCCGGCGGAGGTGGTTGAAGTTTCGCATCGCGACAAGAACACCGGTCGGGACAAATCACGCCGCAGGCGGCAGGTCAAGGAGCAAAACCAGTACTCCGACTCGGATTCGAGTACGTCAGCTGACGCCCCGAATGATTCGGAAAGTTCTGACTCGTCAGAGTCTTCCATCGAAGATGGTCGTGCAGGGCACTCATCCCGCTCTAAGCGGTCATCGGCCACCCAAGGTATTGTTCGTACCCGGTCGAAGGGAGGGAAGAACTCCGGATTGAGGGAGCTGAAGCCGACGAACCCGATGTATCGGAAGCTACTCTCATACCGGTATTACCGTTTGAAGGATTCCTCATTGGATAGCACACCCCGTGGGACGGGTACAGTGAAGGACTGCATCCGCCGTATGCAGCTCTCACTGCGTAACCAGACCTTTTCTGGAGACGACCCAGTCCTGGTGCTTGATTTTCTCGCCCGTTTTGTGGCGGAGGCTGATGTTCTCGGGATGAACGAAGGCCAGGCCTACATTGCGTTACCGTATTTCTTACGGGGGGTGGCCGAAGACCAGTTCAACTCTGTAAGAGGCTCATCTCGTGCCTCCAAGGGAGGGGTTACGTTCTGGCCAGAAGCGATCCAGTGCCTGCTGCGCTTGTACGCCACCAACGATGCAATAGGCACGGCCATCCTGGCACTCCGGGATCCCGGCAGAAGTCTGGAGAGACGGAAACCGATTACTCGGTCCGAATGAATAAGGCTTTCCACCGTTGTGGTAATGTCTACCCCGCAGGGGAACGTTGTACGATCGTCTGTGTTCTGCAAAGTGGAATATAGTCTGTTCGCTTTGGAAACTAAGCTAGTTTTGGGGCTATTTGGGGCGCGCGAGAGGGTAGCAGAGGCTGGCACTCAAAAAATTAAGAAATTTTGGAATATTAAATTCCATTTCGCGCAGTTTGGTTCTTGGGTCCCCTAGTTTTTGTAGAGGTTCTACTTCGCCGCACCGCCCCATCCACTCTTTTCCGCGACCCTCTCTTAAGTCTGCGCTTGTGCTAGTTTGCGTTTCCATTTTCGCCCGAGTTGCGATGTAAATCGCAACTCATCCCACCTCAATCATCCCATCACTTCTTCCCAGTCCACACCAACCCTGCTATTTACCCATTTCTCGCCCATCACGCGTTCGCATCCTCTCTCTCCGTCTCCGCAAACGTCATTTTGTAGAAGTCAGGTGGAAAACCCTCCCCCTTCTCGTATACCCGCCTCGCCCAAAACGGCTTCACATCCCTCCCATCCTTCTCTCCTCCTGTCCCCTCAGAATCCCCTCCGCAGTCCGCGCTACCTCCGCCGCACTCCTAAACCCAGTCACCACCGGAGCTCCGACTCTGTCCCGCGGCACCTCCTCCACCACCTTCTTCATCTCCTTACGCCTCTTCTTCAGACGGCTCTTCCCATCCCCAACCCCACCACCCTTTGCCTTCGCTGTCACAGGAGACCCCTTCTGCATCGCCACCCTTCCCACACTTCCCTTCTCCGTCTTTCCCTCCACACCTCCTTTCACCGTCTCCTCTTCCACCAATCTTTGCCTCTTGCCCAGCTCCTTCACCTCCTTCTCCAGCACGTCCAACCTCTCGTTCAGAACCCTATTCTCCTCCCGCAACTCTCCAACCTCCCTTCCCGCACACTCCACTATCCCATACACATGATTTCTCATCTCCACTCCCAATACCGACAACGAATTCCGCACGCTCAAAATCGCCTCAACCGAAACACCACTACCACCCCCACTCAGCACCACACCGCCCATTTCCGTTACAATCTCCACAATTCCATCGTCCAGTTGCTTCTTCATCACCAACCCCAACATCCCCACTCTCGCCTTCATCTCCCCCGCAAACCGCATCTCCCTGTCACCCTCTCCGCCCCCACTCTCTATCTGGTCTCCAACCTCTAACTGACTCAGATGCACCGCACCCCTTCTCTCCATTGCGACCCCCTCCACCTCCAATTCTACGCCCTTCTCCACCTCATCACCATCCCCTCTCCTCGCCTCACACTTCTTTCCTTCATCAGCCACTTCCTTCTTCTGCGACATGCGACCAGCCGCCGTAATCAAGTCCTCTTCCCGCTTTGGTGACTGCGTCTGCGGTACCTCCTCCACCTCCAACAGCGCCAACAGCTCCTCATCCTTCACGTATCCGTTCGACATCTTCAGAAGAACAAGTAGTAGTTGGATCGAAGTTGCCGCTGCGATACAGTGCAATCGAGCTAAACTGTGCTGTCCACCCCCACTGTCCAACCACACGGGCTATATGCAGCACCATGATTCTCACTGTTTCCCTCATCCATTTCCCGCCAAAACATTTACTGTACACCTTCGCACCTTCCACTATTTGAGCGCCACCTCTCTGTCTCCTCTTTCGCGCTCACATAATCCCCACCCACCTCGCCTCGACCGGCGATATTTTTCTCTTCCACCATAACCCCACTCGATGGTTATAGCAAGCCAGGAAGATATTGCCAGTGGAGGCAAGCTAGGGACTAGTGATTGTACTTAGAGTTGCTCACCCTCTGTCTCGACTGGGGCCATGTTCTTCTTCCGTCACATCCTTTGTGGGTTGTGACAAAAAAAGAATATGTCACCACTCGACACCGGATGGGTAACAATGATAGCACGTAGAGTAGTTCATCCTCCCTCCCAGCGTCCACTGGGGATATATTGATGTTCTCTCACATCCTTGACCGGTTGTGATACAAGAGAAATACATCTCCAATGGAGGCGGAGAATATAGTCATGATAACACGTAAAGGTAACAATGTAATAAACAATAAATTTATGCTACTATCTCTAACCAACCTTTCGAAAACCAGCTATGACATGAGCTGGGTTACTCGAGCCAAAGATGGCAGATCCTGCAACTGAAATGTTTGCACCGGCCTTCACTACTCCTTTCACAGTACTCAGTCCAATACCACCATCCACCTGTACCAAACCCTGGCTCCACCGTCATCAACAATAACATGTCTACAACTCCTTCCTTCATAAGTGCTTCTACGACCTTTATAGACGTATTCGGGCGCAACCCAACTCCATCCTTTTAATTATGGCAATCCGAGTGAAGCTATAGAACCCGTTCACGTCATTTATGAAGCCAAAATGGCTCCTTTCATCCTGTATTCAAGCTCCCCGTAACTCGTACTTTACAACTACTTTACAACTCAGGTTCGAAATCAGTTTCATTCATTGTACACTTTCTACTCTTCCACCTACTTTTCATAAAACGTCATCACACTTTGTGGCTTGTCGTCTAATACAAGCCCTATCATTCATTCAGTACAATCCCATATCATACATTTCGCTCACTTTCACAAAGTGAACCATGTTCCCGTTCTGCGCTTCCCAACCGTTTGTACTTAAGTATCACTCTTTACCCCAGCAGTTCTCCGCTCCATCTTCCATTTTTATCGTCACACAAAAACAATCGAACACTTGCAATGAACTCCCAGTCCGACATGCCTCCGACTCCGCCTCCGAGTCCCAGATACTCCGACGTCCCTCAGGCCTCATCTCCCACCCGAAAGACTCGGGCCGTTATTGTTGGAAGGGGACGTATAGGTACCATGCTGGCGAACGAAGAAGATACGGTCATTTCCGCACACGAATTCTGCAGCATGGCTGCTACCTCTCATCTTTCTGATGTACCGATACTAGTTTGTGGAAGAAAGAGCACCCTGGAGACCGTAATTCAGGCTTGCCCTTATTCGCTCAGAGAGAATCTCGTTTTCTTCCAGAATGGAGACATCATACCATTGGTTTCGAAGCTCGGTCTGGACAAATGTTCAAAAGTTGTCCTATACGTTGGTGTCCCCTCAAGAAACGCAGCTCCGCAGGATGGTGTCACTCCTCAAAGTCCGGATGGTCTCACTGTCGCAACAGGAAAGTGGGCCTCCAACGTTGCAGACAGGTTTAGGTCTATGGGTCTCACTTGCCGGGTTGTCGACGAAGACACATTTCTCGTAAGCTATTTTGAGAAGCTCGTGTGGCTATCAGCGTTCAACATCGTCGGGGCCTCAAGAGGTTTCATTCCTATGGACGTAGTCGCTACGGAGTGCAGTACGGTTGTGCTCACAATAATGAAAGAGCTGTTGAAGATAGTTTCGCTTAAGACAGGTATTACTTTCAACCTGGAAGAGACCGTTGGGCGACTTCTTGCATATGGAAAAACTCTCGTTGGCTTCCCTACTTCTTTCTCCGACTTTCAGTTTAGGAACGCGTACTTCTACGACTTTTCCCGCCAAGAAGGAAACATTGTAGGCAGTGACCCCGCTCCTTTTCATACAAACTACGTCAACGTTGTTAAGGAAAAGTTATCCCCCTCCCCATTCCCCCAGCTTTGAGGTTAGAACACATGACTTTTCGGTGTTGTAAACCTTTTAGAGATAGTTAAACATAAAAGTTACTTTATCGAAATGACCTGTTCCTATTACATTACTTATATTGTTCGTCCTTCTGTGGTTCAAATATGCCCCTTTAAATACTACATCCGTTATCACTAATACCTCGCTAAGTTTTTGCTCGATGGAAAAGGGTCATTCCACATCATTAAAGTGCACGATACTATTAACAAAACAAGTACAAAATTGTGATATTTCTGAAGAACTAAGCCTTTGCAATACTTGGGTCACCCGTATAAAGTAAAGTAAACCTTTTATGGGTTTCAACCCTTAATGGAGGTTGTTTTACTCTTCTCGATTTCTAAGCTCATGTTGAAGATATTCATAGTTTTCTTTACTCACTTGAACCCGTACATATAATTTATGACTAAATCATCCTTTCTCTACTGCAAATCGATGCAAAAGCTTCTCGTCGTAGTAACGTTTTAAAACAGTACTACAATACCCGTATATGGTCGTTCTTAGACTATTTTTATACTACGAAACACCTTGTGAACATCAATCACATCCTTCTCATTCGTATACCCACACCCATTTGCAAAACGAGCCCTTTCGAAAGCTTTCAAAACATGTATAACTCAGAAGTTAGAGCCCAAGAAGTAACTCCTCAGCAGCTGGCTAACGAAATATTCGAAAATGGCTACGCCGTGATTAGTGATATTGACGGTACTCTGAAAAGAGCTGGGGAGAACATTCCTGCCGAAACAGTCAAATGCATGAAGTACATCAACGCACGCGTTGGTTTCGGAATTGCTACTGGGCGAGATATAGAGGATGCCGAGAGTTTCATGGAGCACCTGGGTGGCTACACTTTTGGCATCTCTGGAAACCAAGGCGCACGGGTGAGATTATCCAATGGTACCGAAATTGATCAGGACCTTGACAGGGAAGGCTACGAAAGATGTGCAGCCGATCTTGAGAGACTTGCACTCTCCTTGAATGAATCGCACGAACTTCACGAAGAGCGTCAACAAGCAGTTGTGAGCACTAGAAAAGACAGTGGACTCCCTAACTTCACGTACAATGGACTGTCGAAGTGGAAAACAGAAGTTAACTCCGGTATTTCAAAAGTTTTGACATCCTTTCCGAACCTGGTTGCGTACCCTCAAGATGAAAACTGTGACATAGGGGACATTCGTTTCACGAAAAATAGTGGGGCGCTAGCCTTGGTTGAAAACGACCCGCAGTTCGACACACATTTAATCGTTGCTTTCGGGAATGCTTCCGATGATGGCCCTCTATATGAAATGGCAACCCTGGCAGTTCATGTGAAGGGAGACGACCATCCAGCAGCGGTAACATATCTTGTTGATGGGGTGGAGGACGTGCATGAGACCATCAGAAGGGTGGCAGAACTGTACGGGTACACAAAATGTAAGTGTCAATGGTTTAGAAATGCTCTTGGAATTTGTTTCAAGTGCTACGATGCCTGTAATACTTAGCTTGGATATGAGATCTTAGTAATAAAAGTGTCGTATATATCTCAATACCCTTTTATGATTCATGGTTGTTTTTATCGTGCTGCTTTTTCTCGTAGCCGTACAACAGAGCCACCAGCATAATTGTCGAATATACATCCTCCACGCTTTCGAACAGGTTGTGTACTCCACCCGGGATACAATCTTCTTTGACGTGAACGCCGTACACGCCTACCTCATGCAAAGGCCCGTCGCTCAAAGCACTTCCGAACGTCACGACGTCATCCGTATCAATAAATCTCGGTTCATTATCCACAAGATTTTCTCCTCCGCTTCCTTTTGTGTATCGCTTGTCCACAATTTCGCAACTTTTATCGCCGGGATAGATAACAAACGCATCCATCTTCTGCAACAGGTCCCCAATAGCAGAATCCACTTCTTCTTTCCACTGCCACAGTTTGTTGTACACGAAATTGGGAAGTCCACTATCACTTCTGGTCTCCACGAACCCCTTCTCATCATCATTTACAATACCATGCCTCCTATTCAAATCCCTTGCCAGGAACAGTAGTCCGTCAACAGTATGGTCAAGGGTGTGATCATTGAATGCAGCCTTAATTTCCCTCTCGTCAGAGAAACGCAGGAAAGCTCCATGATTCGCCGAGACACCAAACTTATAGTCTCCGAGTCCTTCCATTTTCCCCTCCACGTCGCCCACATCACCCCCTGTGACAAGTCCAAAACCAACACGTTCGTCAATAAACTTCATACACTTCACAACTTCTTCTGGAATTGACTCTCCTTCTCTTCTCAACGTTCCATCAACGGAACTTAATATACCGTAACCATTGGCATATATAAACTTAGACAAGGTATTGGGTGAAATTTCCGCCAAGTCTCTCTGTTCCTCTGCCATTTTTCCTGATACAGTCACCATACTGCCACAAGTACCGCATAGACAGGAACTGTATAGACTTCTCAGTTTCACACTTCTCTTAAAAGCAACCTTAAGTGCAGTTTCAGAAATGTTAGGACGCTACATGTTCAATTGCGAATTGACTGGTGCCACCAATGATGTTAACGATACCGAGCATTTGGCATGTTGCAATTAGACGCAACTGGACCAAAGACGTTTGACATTTGTTCAATTACCAGCCTGCCGCACCTTTTCTATGTTCATGTATAGCCTTGCAATAGTATACTTCTCTTAATACTCGCAAGACACTCATAATTTACTAATCATCTCATTCTCATCGACTTCGAGGCGCTCGCAGCCTCATTATTGGCAAATCGTCATCACTACTACTCTCGAGCACTTCGGTCCTACCGGCGTCCGCTTCCACACCAATCTCCACGACCACTTGGTCTTCGTCCATGTCAACCGCCCCACCCTCCTTATCGGACAACAGTTCATCCTCCGCCTCCTCCTCCTCGTCACCATTGACAAACGTGGGTCGGAAATGCCGCACCCGATGAACAGCATCAGGTAGTGCGTAGCCCTCTGGTACCATGTACATGTGGTATCTAACCAGCAAATCCATAGACTCGGGCCTATCCACCTTGTCCTTCCCACTTGCTCCAGCATGTGTCACATCACCACGGCCCACGAATACAGAGTACGGTGGGATGATTATCTTCTTCGCTGGATACACCTCCGACATCACTCGCAACTGTTGGTTGTTCATCCCCACCAGTTGATGGCTTCCAGCGCTCACCCAGAGAGGAAAGCCCTCTTTCCCAGAGGCCATTACAAAGTATCCGGGGTTGCCAGTATTCATTGTTTCCTTCGTAACCAGACAACTGAAGTCGGCGTGCAGCGTCTGGCGCTTGCACTTTCTCGTCGTCCCCAGAAATCGACCACCAGTTTTCGGAGTGTACATCTTCACAGCTTCCCTTTCATTGTCCCATAGTCCCAAAGCCGCAGCAATTGTACCCATTCGAACATCAAGTAAAGCACGCGACCTTACAACCCACCTGAGCTCCTCATTATCCTCCGGCTTCTCCACCGTACCCCAACGTGTCGACATCACTCTCCCCTCAAATGGTCCATCGCTACCGTCCTTCCATCCTTCATCAGCGTTGATTATTTGAACAAACGACTTCTGCTCCTCTCCTTTCCGTATATCCGGCATCGCTCCATACTCATTCTCGAAGAAGTCCACCAACTTCCCCGACACATCTCCGAACTCCCGAACTTCTCCCAACTCCTCCCATTTAGGGACACCATTATCCGTCGCAAAGCCATCGAGCACGCAATATCCATTCTGCCTTAGCTCAGCTTGCATTCGGGCGAAGAACATTTGCCCAAATTCGTCATGCTCCTTCGCAGCAACCCACAGCGCCTCTTCATCATCCATACCTGTCGGTCGAGTACGAGGATACTGCATACCAAATGTCTCCGCCCGCAGGCGATGTTCAGCCCTTGCAGCGTGCCAAAAGACAAGATGGTGTACATCTCTGAGATTCGAGACACTTAGCAGCTCCGACCTATGTCCCTTCGGTAAGTGAATGACTCTGAGCCAGGGGTCCTTGTGCTCAATTACGTTCTTCCCTTGCCATTCCTGCGGTCTCAGCCTGGCATACCCGCACCATGATGGGTTCGGTGGGCCATCATATGGGTCTCCTCGAACAAGTCCGTGCTCCTCAGATTCTGGAACAGCTGTAGGTAACTCGTCATCAAATGACCCCCCACCTGTCTCTTGCTGATCGTCTGGCGCAGCATCTTTCTCGACAGTGACAACCCGTGGAACTGTCAGAGAAAGAAGCTCATCGTCATCCACAAATTCAGAACTGCCTGCGTTCTCTGCATTCGCTCCCTCTCCCAATGCCACGAACTGAACCTTCATCGACCTTCCTCTCAGCACATGTTCATTTAGTTGAGACATCAGGTCATCCGGTGTCATGCTGTTCAGAGTAGATCTCATCTGTTGTGTGAAAGTCTTTCTCTGTTTCTTCCTCGGCGGAGCCCGCTGTTCTTCTTCAGAGCTATCCAGAACTTCTATGGCACCTCGATTTCGGCCGTGCTCAATTTCCCTATAACTCACCTGCGCCCGTTCTCGTGCACTTCTTCGCGGCTTCCCTTCTTCACTGGCAGATGTTGCAGCAGCAGCAGCGGGAGTCCTTCTCTTCGTCACAGACTGCTTCACTGGTGCGGGGGGCGGAATTACCTTGAGCATCGTCCGCAATCGATTCTGAACGGAAGTAGCGGCAGTTCTAATTGAGTTCGTCCTGCTCCGAACACGCGGCAATGTGTTGAAGTTCACAACTTGTCCCAAAAGGAACTGATTCACAGCTGCGATGTTGTCTGGGTCTTCAACGTCATCTTCATGCGATGGAGCAGAAAGACTGACTTCGCGTTTCAGGAACACTTCCATCGACTCTTCCTCGTTCAGTTCATTCCTCACTGCTCGAGCCGCGCGGAACAGAGACACTGCTCTATCATAAAAGAAACCTCGAACCTCCTCAAAGCTTTTCCATTGCTTTGTCTTCGTCGACTTGCCCTTCAATAGAAACATCTGAAGACAATCAAGAATGAAGAAAAACTTCTCGGCATCCAAAACATATAGCGGCGTATGGGACAGATGTGTGAGACCTATGTCACTCACAGTCTCACATATTTCCTCGAAATGGGCCAGCATTCCCTCACGAGACATGAGTTGCAGGGCGACATTGGCATATCTCAGATACTGACGCTCTTGCACAGTCCCAATCAGTTGGCTCTCCTTCAACACTTCTGTCACTTCTGCAGGATCCACGTCTGCCGGCGTCACCCCCTCAACATCTTCAATTAGAATGGCACCACACTAACTATAGAGTGTATCTTGTCTGCAAACATCATCCTTCGCATGGTACTCGTCGACTCATTGAGGTACGAAGCAACACATAACAATTCCTTCATCCCAATGGGCCTCCCATCTCTTCGTATCAGCAGATTGAAACGCCAAAACTTGGCTAATCGCTTCCACTTCTGTGCACCAGTCGCTGCCAAATATTGTATAGCTTTCAGACGATGCAAACCATCTACAATGAAGCACTTCTTCGTTAGGCGTCCCTTGTCAGTATCCTCTCTCCCGTAGTAGCATCTTGTAAGGCCACCACTGGAGAACCCATGGACTGCAATATCCCCCGCTCCTCCATACTCTTCACAAGGGCTTCAACGTGGCGTTTACTTACTCCACGGAGTAAATTGGGCGGAGTGTCCACCAGAGTGATTTCAACAGTAACAACAACCATCCGGTAGTGATTGAGGTTCACCTTTGGTACCTTCTGACGAATTCGTCTGTACGTCTTGCTCCGAGTAGGTGTCCCTTGTGTTCCAGACCGCTCGCCAGAAACACTTGAACGTGCCATTCTTGCGACAGAAGCACAACGTCATCGTCCTGCTGCTCCGCAGTTTCTGGTGCAGTTTGGGGTACAGATGGACCAGCTCCTTGTGCGGATTGCGCATCCGCGTCTGGAAGGGGACCTTTCATGATCTCATCTTCCTCCTCTTGCACAGCCGTCCCCTGCTGAACCGTCTGTTTCGACGCAGAAGATCCCCTTGTGTCGACGGTCTGATTCATCGCAGGAGATGCCCTTTTCGACGCAGTGGGCTCCGTAGCGGAGGTAGACTTTGTTTGACCTGTCCGCTTCGTAGCTGGGGATGCTCTCGTCTCCATGGACCGCTCGTAACAGACGACGGACCTGCCCGCGGAGGTTCTATTGATGCGCTACCTCTCGGTGTTGATGAACTTCGAATTGGCTCCGTGCGGCTTGTCGGCGTCATCACCTCACTCATAGCGCTCACCGTTCCTCGCTTGGACGCCGGAATGCTGGCTGCCACCGGTTCCATCATTTTCTCATCCCAAGGAGCGGCCGTCCGGAGATCCTGGATATATTGTGGAAGATCCAGGCCCTCCGCCCGGTAAGGGTAGAACGTCTGACCGCTTCGACTGATGAGAATATTATGAACCACCACAAGACCTGGGTCCAATTGCTTCCCGTGCAACTCGCGGCGTAGAACACTTCCAATTCCATGCAACAACGCTTCCCCGACTATCACCTTTCCTTCATTCTCAATATCCATCTGCAGAGAAACCCGCATTCCACCTTGCAATAATCGAGTGCTCCGCCGAGTGCGAGGAGTCACGCTTTGCGTACGCTTTCGAACACGAGTTGGCTTCCTATTGAACAGCTATTGCAGTGAACGGTGTATATCAACAATACGCTCGCTCTGGACGATACAAGAACGGATGCGAGCCTTTTAAATGGCGACTTACGCTGGGCACCCCCGCTTTCGGCAGCTCCTCCCAGCGCACTGCCAGTCTCGTACGTGTCCTGTCCGTGGCCGCTCGCACGCTGATTGTACGCTTTAGAGTCGTGGAGTTCGCGCAATGATGACTCACGCGAGCAATGGTCGCGCTGTCTAATCGTGATCTTCAAATGCTTTGCATAGTAGTCAAGAGTACACTCATTCGCTTCCATGTACAGCCTACTGCCGCAAATACACGTGGACAGCGGCGCCAACGTACCGGCGGCCGGGTGTAGCGAAATCACTACGGGGCGGTGTGTTTTGGGAGGTCCCGGGAAGGCGCCGGAATGTGGCAAGAACGTGCCCGCGGGCGGGGGGGGTCGGTCGTGTTAGGGTACCTACCCTAACACGACCGACCCCCCCGCCCGCGGGCACGTTCTGGCCACATTCTGGCACCCTCCGGAGACCTCCCAAACACTCCTCCCGGCTCTTCCGGCAGTGATTTGCTGCACACGCCGTGCACATATATCAAACTGGAGAAAACTAGCGCTTCGCACCCACTTGATCCGCGACGTTTAGCCAATACGCGACCTTTGCAATAGCTCCGAATCGCGACGTGGCCGACACGCGACGCTATCGCACCGAGCGGACACGGACACGGACGAGACTGGCAGTGCGCTGGGAGGAGCTGCCGAAAGCGGGGGTGCCCAGCGTAAGTCGCCATTTAAAGGCTCGCATCCGTTGTTTGCGCTGAAGCGATGGATTCCACCGATGATGGAGAGGAGATACATCCTATCGACATGAGTGCTCCGCCTCCGGCGTTCCATGCATATGTCAGACTTTTCTTGGTTCTTCGCGATGCTTTGGCAAACAGCGATGGAGGCCTGATCGGCCACGGGACGTGGGGTTTAGAGGGTTAATAGAGTTCTGCGCCGAGAACTATAAGATATTCCGGAGGCAAGGAAGATGTTTGAGGAGGCCACTAACTCCAAGAACCTGCAGAACTTGACACTGCAACACTGCGAAAGAGTGTTGTGAATAACAAACCTGTGGAACAACGATATCTTGTAACGAAGCTTCTTGACAAGAAGGACGGGGATGAGGACCAGAGACTGCGCGATTTTTTCCTTCTCTCTATGGATATGGGTATATACCTACCGGTGCGATGCCTGGTTGGTTATTTCATGACCAGGAGAAAGCAGGTTCTGAAGACGACAGTGTTCATCCCACCAACAGCTGTGAACCCATTTGAGGTCGTTATATACTTATCATACCTCGGCCACATAATGGGAGAGAACGACAACATCCGAATGATGAAGAAGAAACAACCGAAAAAGAAACGAAAAGTGAACCATGCACCATCTGTGTACATACCCACTTTTACGTCGTTCTCCAAAGACAACTGTGATCGACTGGGATTCGCTATCAGTGAGGTCGTATGGGCATGGAGTTGTTTTGCGGCTCATCTTGGATACACGAACGTTCAGCACATGGTGAAACCATACATTTACATGAATATGCAGACGTTGAAGTATACAGCGCTAGAGACACGGGAGTCTGGTTATGCCCCGCCGAGCCAGAGTACTCGATTCAACACAAGGATGTGCCACAGAGCAGTACTAGTGGATCGGTGGAGACCTTGAGTGATGAATGCGATACAAACCTGCGAATACTGGCTAAGGAGTTTTTGACAGACCTCGAAACCATATGCACCCACGATAGCCTCTATAGCTTACGGGTTGATCAGATGAGGAACTGGATAGAGTTTTCGGAGATACGGATGGATACCGTATCTAGCTCTGACTCCGGTGAGTTGCCTGCTCGATTTCAGAAGTTTTCGGAGTTGCTATGGAAACCGATACAGGATATGCGTCATGCGGCAGGGTTCCATGTCGGCATTCACGCGAAACCTGATATTGAACTGACGAAAACCCCTAAAACTTCCGGTAATGCCGAACCTTCTTCGACCAAGTCTGCCCCACCCCCACCTCGTCGAGAGTATATGAACCTCGTGAGCTCCGATAGCGACGAGTTCGAGAAGCCGGTGAATCTTGCGGAGCATGAATCTCGGGTTGCCGGTTACAACATCCAAAAGACTGGTATTGAGCCGCCCATGAAGGGGATATCCAGTCTCCTTCGAATGAATATGGACAAGTGTGGAAGGGGATGAGAAAGTCACACTTTGTAGCGTACAACTGTGACATGAAGGACCTGAGGCACACACACGAAACGTTTGTGAATCAGAGTGAGATTTTATGGGGTGAGCACAGCTTGTCCTAACAGACCCTCCCTTTAACACTCGAAGGAAGAGGAACAAACGGAATAGTGGTCACGATGTCTTCAGTGAGGAAGACATGATCCGTACGGCTGACTTAATAAGTTCCGCGCTTCGGTCAGGTGGGCACTTCATTATATTCTGTGCCATGGCACAGTTTCATGTGTGGCACAGGATACTTTCGGAAACGGCGAGTACGAAAGATGAAGCTGGAAGCGAAGGTAAACCAGAACTCATGCCTTCGTTTAAAGTGGATGCGAATCCACTGGTGTTCATCCGGATCGCAGTAATGTTGGAGGGAATCCACGGAAGTTTGGGATACAGCCCGTAACGGAGTACGCCGTTCATGGGGTGAAGCGTGGATTGCGACCATCGGAGGAAGCCAGTCTTACTCCATTTGAGGAGAACAATTTCATTCCTTCCACTTTCCCGGCTAACAGGAATGTAATTGACCGGGTGCCCAAACCGAGAGCGGGGGAGTGGTTGACATGGAAGGTACATGAGCCAGGTAGTTCAGTACCAGGTGGGCAGTACATAAGACCGGAGCAGAAGTCGAGGGAGTTGATGAAGGAGTTGATATGTCGCTTCACAAGACCGGTTGATCTTGTCATGGGCTTGGGGTGCGAGAAGAATAGGCCATGTTTCAGCCATGCGAAGCACCATCTAACGACTCTTATGGCCGAAGTTATTCGCGGGGGGAAGAATGACATCCTGGTTGAACAGGAGGTGGTGATGCGGCTTCAACGACCTATGAACGGGTTCCACATCGGGACCGAGGTCGGCTTGAATGGGAGGCTCCATTTGGTTACCCCCAGTACCAAGTGATGCCTGACATATTACTCAGTTCCTAGAAGATACTGGAAGGACTGGGACTTTGTCGAGAAGTGTGGACAGCGTACTGTAGATCTTTGGGAGGGGAAGTACCGAGGAGCTCTGAATCTTATGGATATGCATATGCTGTTGACTGTTGAAGCCAATCGCTATCGCTTACATATAGCATCTTCTAAGATTCGACATCCCCGTGCTGGTATGGGGGTGTTCACGGAACATAAGATATTGGCTGGGGAAACTATCTGTCATTTTATGGAACTTTGGTATACACGGATCTGACGAACCGGAAGGAAAGACACTTAACGTATGGAAGTGGCTGTCTCGGAGCAACTCCAGTGCGGTACAAGTTGTTTTCTATGATGGTCACTGTGACTGGTACGGAGTTTCTGCACCTGAGGAACAGACCAGGACAGGCTCAGGATAGAAAGGAGAGCGAAGTCTACATTGTCCCGGCGCCTTTTTGTATCGGGGGCTACATTAACGACGCCGGATATCATGCGGGGATCCCGATTTATCGGAGCCCCGGTCAAACAGGACTCGAAGTGCCAATGTGCAGGTGGTGGAAGCGAAGTCCGTGATACAGTTTAAGTCAGACCTTTCTAACTATGCTCTACTTCGTTGTAGAGCAGTAAGAGATATTGAGAGGGGCGAAGAGTTGTATTTCAACTACGGAGAGCAGTACGCCTGGGACTGGGCTCTGACATTGGAGCAATAGATGAGTTCAGTACCGAATAGAAAGTAAATATGCTTGTGATGTTGCAGCTGCCTGCAATACGCGTTGTTGTACATGTACACTGGAGCTCTTCATCTGTAACGGCGATATTTGCGACCCATTGGGCACCTCAAATTCCTAAAAAGCAGGAACTGCGGAGTCTCCCGGAATATCTGAACCATGCACCTCCCCCCCCCTCCCCAACAATTTCGTTTCATTACCCTGTTTATCTCCACAGCATGGGTATAACGCCGAGAAAGCGAAATAGTACGCAGCGGAACAAGAGTGGACAGAAGAAGAGAAGAGCATCGGATGATACGAATCAGGCTACAAGCACCGCACTTCCTAAACGGAAGTCGTCCTCGACGAAGGAGAGAGTCAGTGGGCGTCCTTCTACAGGACTCTCTCGCCCATCTCGCAGCGGAGCGTCTTCCGGGATTGCGTCAAGAATTCGTGGATCAGCGAACGATGTCGTGCCGTCAACTGCCGATAATGCAAATCGTGCATCTGTCTCTGCTCCTCAAGAAGATGAGGTAACTCGGCCCAGCGGGTCAGGACAGGAGGGCATGACAACTGGAACTGAAGAGGTTCGTATGACACCAAAACCTTCATGTCCCCGGCCGATATCGAAGACCGGAGCTACTGGGGCGCGGGTTACGCCGCCCAGTGGATCTGGACAACAAGGGACAATGACGAGAAGTCGTGAGAGCCCTAGTATATTAAGATCGTCACGTCCATCCCTGTCTTCTAGAACTGGGGCCGCTATGAATCGTATCATGCCTCGCAATGGGTCGGACAAGGGAGAAAGACAATAAGAAATCGAGAGACAACTGATAGACGAGTTACTCTCGACCTTCCCCTCTTTCCAGAACGGGGGCCGTTGCAGCTCGTACGAGGCCCAATTCATCTGATATACCATGCCATGGAGGAGGACAGACACGGGAGTTGGAGCTCGGAGCCGTGCCAAGGGTGGACACAGAACGCCTGCAGCCTCTCGTGTCTAAGGTATGGGCACATGAGGATAGTTCCGATAACGAAATAACACCGAATCCTGCGGCATTACCGGGCCTGTCGCCGAAGAGGCTAGGAAATACCGGAAGATATCCAACTGGTGTGAAATCAACCTCTATGAACAGACTGATCTTTTAAATGAACTGAATTGCTTGAAAGAAAAGGTTAAGACGCTACAAGAGGACTTGATGGTTCGGGGAATTCTAGTGAAGGTCGCCCAAGAGCAGAGTACGGCTTTGAAAAAGAGGCTTGAAGAGAAGGATCTAGTCATTGAAGGGCTAAGAGGGGCACTGAAACAGGAGGGAGATAGGAGTACACGTGCTGGTGAACCTGGGCAGACAGGTCGAAAGAAGCATAAAATTGAGGTGTGCGACGAGTTTCGAGGGGTTGCTCGAGCAGTGTATCACAACATGCTGACGTGGGCAAGGAGAGAAACAAGTGAGCTATGGCTCGAAGGTGAGTCGCTCACCCGAAATTGGGGTAACCGTGCCGAGAAGGTGGAAGACGCAACTGAGAGTGGGGAAGGGCTTATTGAGCCGGAGGAAGGTGGTTCATACATGGTTCCTAAAAACCCCGTGGAGCTCTTGGGCAGTTTTGGCATGTTCACACCGTCGGTAGAGGGGGGGCCAGATGCTTTGCTGAAGAAAATGGTTGAAAGCGAGTTGAAGGAGTTGAGCTGGGAAGGTATTAGAAAAGCATCTCTTACCGACAGGTGTATACTGGAACTTTGTGCAGATATGTGCCTTAGGCAGAGAATGCGGCAGACCATGAGTGACGTCGTGGGCGTTCGTAAGAGAAATACGAGGGATAAACTATTTCTGCTCCTGGGGTACGATCTGATTTGGAGAAGAACAAAGCTGGTAGAAGAGAATGCTGACGAACTCACAATGCAGTTGAAGGAAGCGCAGGAGAACATACTGCGTCTTGACGAAAATGGTGTACCGAACACTTCATGGTGGAGAAAAGCCCCATTTGTTCGTCTAAAGTACTCCAATGCGGACAATGTCGAGGATATGCCGACGGAAGATCAAGACTTGTTCTTCCGAAACCGTGTCGGGGTACAAGTGCTGAAGGAGTTTATTGGGTATGATGTGGAAGACAAGGATACGGGCACCTTTTTAGATGGCACAATACTGTTGCTCGCACGTTTGGACGCTTGGGTGTTGACGGTTGTGAGCCTTCTAAGTACGGATGTGTCAAGGGGTGGCCAGAGACAGAAACTGTTTACAAAGAAGTTTGCAGAACTGCTACCTCTGTGTTTAAAGAATGTTCTGGGGGATGTTAGGCAACGTGTCTTGAGGACCAATTCCAGCGAGTTTCATAATTTTGGAACGACAACGGAAGATTGGACTAAGGTTCTTGGTAATGACATGAGAGAGGCTACATTTGGATATCGAATGCCGTCGAACGGAAGACTTTACCTCACTGTGAAAGAACAATTTTTTATTGACAGTGTGAGCCGAAGATTGGGGCTATTAG
>VCMS01000256.1:87160-103099 GCA_022539475.1 Gracilaria domingensis | reverse complement strand
GGCATTTGAAGAAACACTTCATTGGCCAAGGATGTTGTATTTGATATATGTTGAAGATAATTAACTCGGCTTATCTTCGCTTGTGTGAACATGTCGAAAGATAATCAACTTATATTCATGCATTCTAACAGAGGGTAGCCACTTACTGAACCCAGTCTATCATTCTTATAGATTCAATTGCACGAGTTTTCACTCTACCGTGATAGAATCAACTGGTATCTCTCTGCGCAGCCATCAATCTGTACAAGAAACTCTCTTAAAAACGCTCATACACCTTGTCAACGAAGTAATCTACTGTGATTACAGCGACGGCAAGATACTCAATTGTAACAGAAAAGGTTCAGTTTCTGTCGCTGTGAGTGTCTTGTTCTGCACAAGTGAACTAATAGTCTGATCGCTTTGGAAACAAGCTAGTTTTTGGGCTAATTTGGGGGCGCGGCGAGGGGTGGCAAGAGGCTGGCACTCAAAATTTAAGAAATTTGGAATTTGAATTCCACTCGCGCAGTATTAATTCTTGGTTTCGCTAGTTTTTGTAAGAGTTCTACTCGCCGCACCACCCATCCACTCTTTTCCGGACCCTCTCCAAAATCGGCGCTCGTGCTAGTTTGCCGTTTCCATTTCTCCCAGTGGCTGATGCAATCGAACTCATCTGCATGACAACCACCCTGCTATTCATTCTCATCCATCAGGCTCCCGCACACTTAGAATTCTATGAAGCAAATTATTTACTTGCGCTCTTTGTCCGCGAGAAGACCCGCGACTGCCTCTATCACTCGAGTCGCCTACGATTTCGTCAGTCGTACCCCGCCGCTCCAGGTCAGCCGACATGTACTATACGGCCCATGCAGGTGCCGTCTTGCGCGTCCCCGCTCCGCGCGTGGACGCCACAACCTATTTGGCAGCGCTGCTCATCCCACCCCAGGAACAGTTTCATCCTCTTCGCCAAACTACCCTGTTGGAGATGAGGCCTTCGTGTCGGTATGTCCCTTTTATGCTACTAGTCGTAGTGGTCTTTCATTGCCACCTTCGCGTTTATCTCCATCCTGCATGATACGCAGTCAACACTCCGTGTCGTACCATCCGTAAACATCCGACGGCCAATCTACACAGAAGCTGGGAACGGCTTCTTCATCTCATGATACAGATCCACTTCGTCCTTTATTCCAGTCTAACCTCTTCGAATGCACTGCTCCTACATTTCGGAGACAGATGCCAGGCATAGAGAGCACTGAGAAGGCGATAAATACTGTTCAGTTTTGACAGATTCGGAAGATGAAGTAACGCTCCACGTCCTAACGATTTAGTGAAAGGTACGTATCGATAATTCAATACTAACGCGTATCTACACATCATAGTGATGAGCCCCGAAACACTCGTTTGTGTCGGTCAAGGCGCCATGGATGCGGACTCAATCACGTATGCAGAGCATCATGTCTTATTTTGCTGCGACAACTGGCAAAGATTGCACATCTGACCTTACCACTGATCATACTCTCTTGATCAACCGTCATGATTCGTTTCCACAGAGCTCTTGCATGTATCCGTAGCAATGCAACCGAATAAATTACTTTCCTACCATCCTGCCAATTAGTTTCAAACAGAGCGAATCCTGCGACGCGAAAGTGAGCGACCGTCGCCATGGACAGGAGAACGCGTCATCATCTCAGCCGGAGAGCGAGATCGCTACCCAATAGCTGGGATGATCGCCAGTGTGGGAGAGGACGGTGCCACAACGCAATGCATTTCTTACCAAAATCTTGGCGACCGTCTCCAGCTTGCGCTACTACTCAGAGGCCTCGTAACACACAGACACATATGTATCACGAAGCGACATACCACTGAATCTAAGACATCGGATCGTACAGTGAACACTTTCAAAACCTCACATACCCAGGTAAATTGCAATTCCTCCGCGAAGTTCGAAAACCTTGTACTCCTGGCAGTAGGGTCGGAGACATGGAAGAATCGCTCGGCGCGGGAGTGACATCGGCCTGACAATGGCGTGTACGCTGGATAACATACCACCCAACGGGGCATCTTGCGCGCTCCTTAGCTCTTCAAGACTTCGCCCCATATGAACAGGAAAGATCAATTTTTCGGCTATTAATGGCCGATTAGTGGCGAATTATTTCCAAAATAGATTTAATGGCCGTAATAATGGCGTGTACAGTATCAGTTGCCGATTGGATGCCTGCCGTATGTATTCTTATGGATCTTATTTGGTAAAATGTAGCAGAGAGAAATGACTGACAGGAATATGGTCGCCATTGACTCCAGATCATACGAGCAATTAGATTTTGGACAGTTCCACGTCATTTATTTCTATTTTCGCTACCTTCGTCAGTCGAGTCTGGCCGCCTGCACGGCGCTGGTACAACGCTCTCTACGCCGGCCGCTCCCGCGGCGGTGGGTCCTGCGACAAAATGGCGCGCCGCTCCTCCGCGACGGCGCTCGGCGCGCGCATCGGCTACAGCGCGCGCTGTTCTACCTAGCGCTGCCATACCGATCGCTGCTCTGGCCGACCCCACAGCCCCCGCTTGTCACTCCAGCGCGAGCGCGCTGGCGCCCCGCCCGTGCGCACGCCGCGAGAGGTCGCTCTGTCACGCTGTCGCTTTCGGTGTCGCTGAGCACCCGAACTCGTCGCCATTTCGGCCGACCGGCTGGGCGCGCTTCATCCGCCGATGCTCGACGCCGCCCCGCTTTGAAGCCCGCGTGCCACTTGCGTACACTGGGCTGAGACGTCTCTCCTTAGCTTGACACCAAAGGCGCGCCTTATCAAGTCCTCGCCGCCTCCAACGCAACCCACGCGTCTGCAGACTTCGCCGCCTGCCGGGATGCCGCCAGCGCAAACTCGCGCCGCCACGCCCGCGCTATGCCGCGGGAGCCACTAACGCGTCTTGCGTCCATTATCGCAGTGTACGACGCATTGCGAGCGCTACTACCGCGTAGCTGCTTACCGTGGCTGCATATTCTGCTGTTTGCGCTGCGTCTGCCTATGTGCGCAGTCGCGCGGCACGCCGGTTGCAGCTGCTGTCCGCCCAATTCGACACGTGCTGTTGCAGCGCTCAGACGCGATCGCGTTGGCGCTCTGCGATCTCGCTGCTTGAGCCGGCGCAGAGCAGCCGCTGGCTCAGCCGCGCTGGCGGTGGTCTGCTGGCTTCGAACGCGTCCCGCCGCCTGGGCCGAGCAGTGGCACGCGCGCTAAGCGGATGAGCTGCAAGACTTGTTCTCGCCATTGCCCCCAGTCCTGCCTTGGGAGATTATTTGTGCCTCGCTGTCGCCTGTCTTGCCGCGACCGCTCCAATATCGTATACTTCCCCCAAGGGTCAGAAGATATGTTGAAACCTCGTCGATCTCTGCCGCCGCGAGCGGGTGCGGTGATCTTCCCGGCAAATCAGAGTGTTTCTCGCAGTTCAGCGGCGTGGGAAGTGGAAATCACAACACGGCTGGCGCCGCGCTAACATGGTACGAACGAGGAGCTCTGTAGTCCCGCCAACATGGTCAAATCCGGAATACAGTCGCAAGCGCGTCAGCACTGGCAGTTCTCCTATCTAAAATAAATGATCGCCGCCGAACAGCTTCGACTGGCACGTGAATAGCTTTCGCTGCGCTTGTATGTGTATAATCTGCATCAACCCATATAGAGTGTTCGCATTGGCTATGCGCTCATATATCCGCGGTGGTCAAGGCATTCGTCACGGCTCAGTGGCCGAGGATCAAGGCGAACTTTGCTGCAGTGACGGACCACTGCAATCAATTCACCGTTCCCGCAATGGCGTTCGCGAGAAGCGGGTGCGCCGCGCTTCGCGACGTTCTTGCTCCCCGACATGGAGGAGGGTGAAGGACTCTTTAAAGATTTCTGGTACTACACATGCGGGCATGGTGTAGATATGAAGGAAAGTGTGCGTAAAGAGTGCTCAAGGACTGAAGGGCAACTCGAACTTTTGATAATCACGAATCCAACACTTTTGGGTGAAGAGGAATCGCTGCAAGCGTTGGTTTACTGTCGTGTCTTATACGTCCTTCACACACAGCGCCGAGGGGGAGAGCCGCTCGGTCAAAGACTCTGCGAGATCACACGACATGAGGAAGGCCTTGCGGCGTCTGTGCCGATTTGATCGCGAATCTGTTGGACGTTGCGACAGGCTCGAGCCGCAACATTTTAAACATACGCGAGTATATGTGCCTACCTGGGAGACAGCAAAAAGCCTCTGGTCCTGCAGCGAGTTAGCCTTCGTCCTCTTTGATCGAGTCCGCTTGAAAGCTCATAGGGAAAGTTTGACGACAATCGCCGGCGATGGTTCCAATCTGGCACGATTGCTCAGCGTAGGAGTAGGAATCTATGTGCGCAGACGACGGCAGGTTGATTCGAGCGTCTGAATCCATAGCAGTGTTCCATTGAACGATAATGCTGCAAAGCTGCAGTTTTCAGCGGCATAGCCGCGGGCATGGCAGCGCACGCACTGCTTCAAAGGCATGGTAACAGGCCGCTGGCAGAGGTTCAAAGTTGTGCCCTGCGTCGATGAATTGCAAAGTAATTGCAAACAAAAATTAGCAAGAAGCCACATCGGAGTATCCTCGGATCGCTGCGCTTGCCTCGCTCTGCTCGCTGTGGTTGTGTCGGATGGAGCCCGATACGACCCAGCAGCACGCAGCTCTATTGACCCTTTCGCATAATGGGGCGCCTGAAAAACAACACGACGCAGGAAGATGAACAGAAAAGAAAGAACGCCTGAAAATAAGGTGCAAAGTACTCAGGCCGCTTCGTATTGTAGCAAAGAGCAATTGTTGGAATTGTAGCCATCGGCTCTCTACTCTAGCTCAGTACCGCGTAAAAGAACGCCGCAGCAACGCTAGGGACTCACAAGCTTTCTAAATGACATTGTCGATGTAAACAGTACATGTCGCGAAGCGCAAAAAAACGTGTTAGGGTGCTTCCAGGTATCATTTGGATAAGAACCAGCATGTTGCAGATTGAGCCATTGGGTCTTGGCAGATTCTGTTCAATAGCGCATCTTTTGTGGGAGTGCGGAGAGAGCGCTAACGTGCAAGCCTGTGCTGTCCGATTTGATTCGAGGGAAGAAGATTATGAATTGCAGCAATTGATGGCGGCGAGGGAGGTGCTGGTTACCAAGAACCAGAGATCCGTTTTGCATGTCGAGAAAAGTCAAGGACCACTTTCAGAGCTCTCGTGTCTCCAAAATCTCGAATTAAACGCTAGCGTACCAAATGTGTCCACAGATGTGGGAACTGGTCTTGATGCAGATGCGTGATGGCTTGAGAACAAGCGCGAAAGTCGCAAAGCTATTGTGCAAAGCAGCGATGTCATGTGCTCATCTTCTACTCACAAAGTGGCGGGCGTTGAGAAGCTAGAGAGAACACGTACTTCTTAATTTCGTGTGTGTTTGAAAACTTATGCAGAACGATTGGGACATTCGACTAACTGTACTTCAAGCATTGAGAATTTCCGACAGTTCCCTCCCAAACGATGAACTTGCAATCTTGTAAACTCTTGGAGCGCATCGAGCAATTATTAAAACCATGTAAACCTCAGCAAAAACGGCATTCACGAACCAAGTAATAAAGTGCTAAGAATAGTGGGTATACAATCTTGAGAATCACTTGGGTCAACGTTTCCAAGATCTACGGCAATGAAGGGTGTGATTGTAAAACACGCGAATTGCGATCAGAGGTCTCGTGAACGAAGATTCCGACCTTGGTGGTGCGGATCCGTTGCATTAAACTATGAACGGCGTTACAAATTCGTGAATCATAGTTTGGCTGGGCTCTTTTGAGGTTGAAAGTAGAGCTTAGGCTGTTAGGCCAAAGAGGTGTTTCGCTATGCTGTGTGTTTAGAACGTATCTACCTGTGACCGGTCCAAACATATGAATAACTCAATCGCTGTGCCACCATTCACTTGGAAGCGCGTCCTTTTATGCTCATTCTAGTATCCAAGTACAGCTTTGAACGCAACTGAACAGTTTTTAAGTCGGCTGAAGACATGCCGTGCGTGTAGCGCGGCGGTCATGTTACTCGTTAGTGGATCTGTGCTTGAGACCTTGGGTGAGCTACCGAGACGCATGTGTTCCATTCTGTTCATCGCCGATTGAAAGCGCGTTTTAAGCTCTGCAATCATACCGCGGGGTGCATGTGTATAAAAGAAGAAACAGAAAGTCTAATGGCGCGAACTAGATACCGCGACCACATCGTGAGATGACCGACGATAGAGTGCCATCAGTGGACGGTTTTTCAGCGATAATTTGTTTCCCTCGACGTGCCAATGGATGTCGCCAAGAGGCTGGCTAGTAAACGAATTACTCGTGGTGTTAGACCACTCGATGCTACTTCCGCACGGCCAACGACATCTATTCGACATGGATAGCGCCAAACTCTCAAAAGACGCTTGAATGGTAGAACATGATAAGGGTACTACTGTCCGCCAGTGGGGGGGGAGACTGCTCGGTGATGCTCTCGTGATGATCCAATCAACTCCTCGTGCAGATCATCAAATGCGAATCAGAAATTAATGGGCGTACTTCTACTTAAGCGCACGCGCGAGCTTATGAAGGCCTTGCAACTGGCTAGAAAAACCTGCCCGGAAGCACGCGATATTCGCCGCAGTAGCGTAAAGTTTCACAACGGCCACCTAACTGCCACATTCGCCCTTTTGTTTCTTCCATCTCGCGGAATGAATTGCCGCAATGATTTGGCGCACACAACCTCCATGTCGAAGCTTCTCTTGCGCATCTCTCGTCCCGTAGGCCTCTTGAAAACTGGACGTCGATAGAGTTGAGTACCCTCGTACACCTGCAGGTCTGAAGAGCCTGAGATCGACGAGGTGGCGTCTCTCGCTGGTGCATAAGCCGCGCGGTAAATGGTTCAGATCGTGGATGCGGAGGCGAGCAGGGGCGGTGCTGTCAGTAGCTACCCCACCTGGAGCTAACCATCTGAAGCCGGCGGCCACGTAGCGCCGCGAATTATCGCTCTGCTGCTGTTGTTGAGCTGTTTCCGCTGTTGTTGCTGTCCACACGGACACGGGTGTCGGTCCTGTAGTTCCGGAAGAGAACCGGCAGCCATACTCTGCGAATAGTAGTCCGGAATTCGATAAGTGTGGGCAAACCTGAGCGGAATTCATTCGAAGAAACGCGCTCGTGACCTCATGACTTGCAAAGACAATGGCCGTCTCAGCAGGAGTGCGAGGACAGCGCCCACCAGAGAATGGCAGAATGCAGCAAGTCCCAAACTTGAATGCACGGTAATGCCAGCGTTGTGGGGCGCGTGGGTTCATTAGCGAACGCCCACCGTGAAGATGCCACCGGAGCAGCTGGACTGTACACGCGAATCGGGTGGTTCATCTCAAACGATAGCAGCCCTCGAAAGAGCTCGGTCATCCGCGCCCATCGTGTCAGGCTTTCCATTGCCTTGTCTCCGTCCGACACAATAACGTACATATGGGCCACATGTTCGCGTCGAGATGTTGGAAAAGTTCGATAATGATCCAACCCCACAAATGTATGCGCAGAATACACCATGCATAGCCTAAACATCGGCGGTCCCGAAAAAAGAAGAGTCCACCATTGCAGGGTCATGCGATCGCTGCACGTAATCCAAGCTCACCGTCGAAGTAGCTCGTTGAAGTTTTGCGTATGTGGCATGCCGTCTGTAGAGAACAAGCGCTTAATTTGACTGGCTCGCCGACATTAGGAGGACACGGTCGTCGAGCGAGTGCGGCTGGCGCTGTGGGATCATCGGTCGTGCCCACTGATAAACCCGTCGGAGACGGGGTCACGTGCGGCAGTGGCCTGTTCGGGAAGGTGCGAAAAGAGTAGGTCCTGGGCCTGCCCAGCGCCCAGGTAGAAGAAACTGGAATTCTGCGGTTTATGCTGCTTGTCACATCCAGCATGCCGACGGCCAACGCGAGGGCTCTGCGCAGCCCAGCAAGTATGCAGCAGCAAAACGGCGCGAGACGCGGCGTCGACGGACGATACACGGCGGGATGGGGCGGCGACGGTGAACGAAGTGCTGCGCTGCGAAGTTCGGAGACTGGAAGCGAGGTCCGTGAAGCGAACTGAGGAGGGCGTGGTTTACGGGGGTTGGCAGGTGCCAGTGATGACGGGCAGCCGGCAGCGATCCCCACCGAAGTGACGGGGGCGTGAGCGCGAAGGACCTAGCGCAATGTGTTCTGCCATCCGTGACAAGCGCGCATAAAATGACTGAAGCGCGCAACATGGCACATTGGAAAGTGGCGGTCGCGCGCCCACGTCACAGTCGGACGACGCACAGCTCTGGGCGCGAAGACAAGCCGCGCGCGATGTGCGCCGCGCACGGGCATAGCGTGTCCCTCGCGCGCGTCAGCGAGGCGCTTTTTTCAGCTCGAACAGCATGCGCGTACGATTTTGCGCTGCAGTTGCGTGCGTGGTGTGTTTTGAAGAGGCTCTGTGGACGCTTACCAGAATGAGAGCGAAAAACGCCCCGGGTGGATGGGGTCGGCTCGTGTTAGGCGTAGGTACCTATACAGACCGGACCCCCCGCAGAGAGGATTGGAGTTTATCAAAAAATCGCCAAAACGCGTGCCCGCGGCGGGGGTCCGGTCGTTAGGGTAACCTACCCTAACAGAACGACCCCGCCGCTCCGAGGGCATAAAACACATTTTTTAAAAAACCGGACCAAACGTGCCCCAGCCCGGGCGGGGGGTCGTCGTGTTAGGTAACTACCAAGACCCCCCCACGGCCCAACCGCGTCATGTTCTTGCGCCATATTTTGCCACCAGGCGAGACCTCCTCCCCAAAACACATTCCTCCACAACCTCCGCACCTCAAGTTACGTGCACTGCCCGCCACACGTGAACGCCTGCTGGCCACGTGGACTGGCGGAAGGTACAAGAGCTGTATAATACAACGTGAGCGGCTATAATATGAAGTATTATTCTCGAGTAATATAGAGCCTCTTTAAAAGCCAATTCGATGAGCGCATGATTAGCTCGCATAAGTCTAATTCCACTACAACCACCTGTTCACAGAGCAAATTTTTTAACATCCGTTTTGGCCAGCGTTTCAAACTCCACCAATAAACAGTTTGATGCATTAACTCACATGTTTTTGTTGCAGAGCACTAATATACATTCATTAGACAAACTCAACTAATTTTATCGTAATCCCAAATGATGCTCATCTAGTAAAAAGAACGTCAGACATGATTTTCTATCAAGTTGTATACTTATTGACACTACACTATTACAACTGCTCAGAGCAAGCCGTGACACTAACGAAAGCGCCTCAACTTTCACGCACGAAAGTGGTATGCGCCCGGGGATGAGCTGCAGATAAACAGAGGGAATGACAGTAGGTAACTACTTAAAATAACTCCACGTCACTCTTGTTTTCGGGAAGATCAAATTCACCGATGAGTAGATGAGCGTAATTAATCGTCTAGCATAATGAGCCCATCGCTCTGCTTTTTACGCTAAATCGAAATTTAATTTGGTTCGTTCTGACGGGCTTAGACAGCAAAGACTCACGATCATGAACCCTGAATTATAGTGGTTAAGTGGATTTCCTCTTCTGCGGCAACACTAAAAGAACCAAATGGAGGTTATGATCAGCTAACTCAACTACATGATCTCTACAGGTTTAGAGAACGGGGGCTGTAGCAGCTCTTATGCCTAATTCATTCCAGTATAAAAAATTCATGGAGAAAAACGCAACCGAGTGGTGTTGAAAAGAAACATTATGGTAGTTATGAAAACCCTCGCCCGGCATGCTTGGGCTTGAGCACATGACAATGTTACCAATATTGAACTCCTATCGCTCGCCTTCTCGGTAACAAGGCCTGTCAGCACCAAATTACAAGAGAAATATAATCGACGTGTTTGTGGAGATACCCCGGAAAAATGCTCGCACAAAGTGTTAGTGCTCTTCTTCTTTTAAGAGCCGTTATAAAACTTTCAGAGTTCCACGTCCAGAGCATTGAATTGTTGCGACTACGTTGTCGAGCAGCCATTTGAGGCTATCAATCTGCATCCTGGAAGAGACAAATAGACTTTCATTACCAATTCCATGGCCATAATTGCAACCTATAATTAATTCAAGCAACGTCCAGTACTGAGAGAAAATTTTCTGATTGGGGGTGTCCTTCGCTCCCCATCAGATTCAAAGAATTCCATCATGAAAAGGAAAAATATGTCAAATGTCTTTGGTATGTTTGGCTCACATCATTCAAAGGAGATCTGCCTTGGTGAAGTCCATTCAGTAACCTGCCTTTCTTCGTCGTGGACAAATCTTAAAGGCAAACTTCTGACAGAAACAGTTGCATTGCATGGAAGATAGATTATGCGTTTGTAAATTCTGGATTTGAGTACGTACTCGTTCGAAATCGTAACGTGACGCGGAGTCATCCCGCTCTAAGCCTGCAAATAGTAAACAGGATGATTCTATGCAGTGCTTAGGTCTCTGAACTACAGTGCTTGATTTACTGAATTTATTCAGTTTCAACTATGTGCCGAGATGCAAGTTGCTAAGCTTGAGCCAGCGAGCTCCTTGTTTCGAACAGACTGGCACTAGAAATAACGCCCTGAGCCATGAATCTTAGTGGTAAGGCGATTTTGATTGGAGCGAGAGAATAGAGATATGGAATTGGAGCTGAAAATATCCTGACTTCGATCTCGTCTCCTTGTACGACGTAAGTTCTTTCTCCTTCGCCTTTCTTTGCATATTAAGAAGAATAACTAGTATGTCTTTCTGGCACTTTAGTTGTTTTGGAGATGTCCCAGTGAATAGACGTAAGAATCATTACCAGCTTAAAGATGAGGGATGGTGGCTTCATCTATGACAAGGCTTCCCGTTTGGCTCCTATGAAGATAGACAGAAATGTCCTACAGCCTCAGAATATCCGACAAAAACTTGCTCGAGGATGGCCACACTACGATATACTGCTCCTCCGCCGATGAACATGAAAACCTTTCTGCATAGACTGTATAGAGTTGCTACAGGACATGACGACGAGCTTCTTTGAAGGATGTCATCCCTGGCATCGCGTAGAGACTGCAGAAACAGAATGGCATGCGCTGCTTCAGATGCGAAAACACTGTACCAGTGTTTAGAAAGTACGCCACTACTGGAGGTCATCACGGAATGCGCTTACTGGGCGTAGCTCGGTCGGAAAGTTAGAAATATGAGGTGAAGAGTACAGGCGGTAACCGATTTTTCTGTATTAGAGTTTGTTGAAGACTTACGGTGATAACAATGCATAATACCTCGAAGATTCACTGTATACATTATTTCTTGGGAGTACCACACTATTCTATCTATCCAAGAGAGCGATACCATTTTCTAAGTTCCGAGTGGCGTCTCTTGCGAGAGAGCCGGACAGTGGGGTGAGATATTTTCGTGGAGTGGGTCTGAGGGATATTGTGGAAGAAAATGTTTCATTCGTTGTTGCCAACTGGAGCTGTTCAACAAGTGTCATGAACGGGGTCTCCTCCGTGTAAGTAGGGTGGCGGGTGAACTTACCACTCTTCTGCGAGACAGTTCTTCGATTAACCGTCTTTTGAGGCGATCGTCGAAAACTGGCGTCTTCAGTTCTGTACACGCTTTAGAACTAGTAGCGTCTCGTTAGAATGCTTTTGCGAGAATCGCGGTCAGGAAAGTAGCCCAATTAGCTCGTCTGCTCTCACGATGACCAAGGTTGGAAGCGACTGAACGCCAGACAAACCGTGAGAATAATCCAATGCAAATCACACGAGAGGGCCTCAATAGAAGGCACTGGGCGTGGACTGCTTCCGTGTGGCTCATGCCGCGGACCGCGGGGAGGAAGAAACACCAATGCGAAGTGTCCGGAATGAGAGAGGGGCGGCACGGAGGTGGGATGTCAACGCTGTCCTCCGACACCGGGGCTCGGGAAGGCGAAAGGGGCAGTGACCGTTTCGGCAAGATGCGGGGGCGGGCTCGATAAGCTTGGACGCTTGCTCTTCTCCGAAATGGGCCGCCTATTTCATCATTCCAGCGCGGCCTTTCAGACGAAACGGGCAACCGGTTAACATGCTGTTGAAGAGATCAGCCACTCCCTCGGCGAGTAACGAACGGGCACCCACGCTATCTATGTGTACAGTAGTAGATCATGGAATAAGAAATGAAGAAGAAACGACGACAAAAGACGGCAAAAGAGTCATTGGAGGGAGAAGGAGGTCAGCGACAGTACAAGATCGACGTCACAGCTGAAATGGAGAATATAATTTGAGTTGAAATCACGTGTTTTCGTTCAAAAAGAAGTGGTACATCGTCAACCTCAACAACAAGGGTGTACTTTCTCGTTTATCTACACTGGGTTATAAACATAGGTTTCCGCAAACGTTGTATGCTGTATGACCTGTCCAATCTCCACAGAAAAATAAATCCTCCCCCGCCGCGCCGCGCGCCTTATCCGCCGTCCCGACCTATGTAGTTACCGTCGTCGATCCGTGCCATCCACATCCCTCGCGTTCTTACTCCGCCGGAAGTAAGAACGCGAGGAATGTGGATGGCAAGGGATCACGAGCGGCCGCTCCGTTCGCTAACCTTTCCTCTCGCCTACGCACATCGCGTACGAAGTAGAGTGCGGGGAAGAAATGGAGGTTACGCTTCATGTCCGCCTACTGGATCCTCCCATAAAACGGACATCATCCGTATCTCACGATGTATTCCGTGAAGCTCTTCCGTGCAATTTATCATTTTGTACGTGCTTGTCCATATCCTTGCTAACGTTATCTTGTGCTCTAAACTAACATATCCCACAGTCTCCCCCCCTTCCCCCCGGGGCGGCCTCTGCGGAAGTGTTACACGCGGCAGAAATAAGCTTGGTTACTTTCGGCGAGTTACTGTAGGAGATCCTACGGACTTCTCTAGCGCATCGTTTCTGTTTGCTATTCAATGGTACGTTTCAGATCGCATTTAAATGTATCCCAAGGCAGCATTGACTCACTGACTTGAAAGAGGAAAGTTGATCGTTTTTACCCTGACTACGTTCGGTGCATAGGCGGATTCCTGGTACTTGTTGGGACAAATATATCACAAAATAAAAGCACCAATCCAAAAACAATTAGATGAGGACTGAATTCTCTCCCTCTTGTTAATCGCATATCCTTCGGTATTGTAAAATACTGAGACAAAAAATGGTCATCTTTGGCTTCACTTTGCTTTGGTTGTGCGTTGCTTGTGCAGGTTTCTCCGCTTGCTTCGACACCTTTCGTTTATCGATTGGAATTGGTTGCTGGTAATCTATCCGATCCTTTTCCCCTTCATTTTCTTCTCTTCCTTTTGCATTTACTACTAAGGTCCGGTCGACTTTTCTATGCGCACGTTTCTGCTTTGCAGACTATAATGGTATTCCACGCATTTCATATGTATCCAAAATGGAGCATTTGTACTAACTTGATGGATACTCTTCTTGCTTACGTAAATACAGGTAAATGAACTTTTGATGCGGACGTTGCTACACTGGCGCTTGCAGGTGCAACACTTTTTAGGGAATTGCGGGTATGGGGTTTACTTGCGCGCTGGGCATTCTTGGTGTCGTTGCTTTCGGAGTTTTCGCTTCTGCACGCTTTCGCGTTTTAAACGATGAATGGATTTGCTGGTAATCTAACCGATCCACTTATCCTTCTTCTCCTTCCATTGCGGCCTTATAGGTCCCGAATTTGCCTAGGCGCAACCGTTTCTGTTTTAGTTAACTCAAGGACTTCATCTGCATTTCAAATGTATCTCAAGGAGCATCTGACTAACTTATGGATACTTTCTTGCTTGCGCCATACAGGTAAATGACTTTGATCGTACGTAGGCTCCACCAGTTACAGGTGCAAGGTTCTCCAAATAGGCTGAAGCTGGCATCTGGGGCATGGTATCCTTGACGATGAGGAACTGGAGAAGAATGAGGCGCTTCGCGCCTCATCCTCATCGAGTGCGTATTGTTCTACCGGATACCAGCCAATGTGGTGCAGGTGCTGCCTCTGCGGCCTCTTACCGCAGGATTGCGCCTACACCCGGCTGCATCATGGGGGAAATGCGAGTACATGCAATATAGCGAAGTATGTGGTTAGCAAAAGCGGTCGATAGAAAAATAGCAACGAAAAACGGTATATTTCATAATCGACTCAAATCTATTAAGCACCAGTATTCATGCGTTGCAGGGTTACATTCTGCAAACGGTATCGTTGTAAATGTGCACCTTAAATGGAAACTGAACCTAGACCTTCGCGGAAAATACCGTTCAGCGTAGCCCTCGACTAGAGAACTAAGCACGAGTGGAGAACCCACCAGTATTTACTGCACAGCGATTCGGACGACCCCAAGCAATATCTTCAATTTTTGAAATATCTGATCTCGATATCTTTTTTCAAAAAACTCTTAACTGCGACGAACGCTGCCACTTCTGGAGCGATCCTCGCCAAAATTACTAAGCATCTGCCAGAGACAGACGTGCGTCATATCGGATGAAATGCCTTTTCACATCCCATTAATGTTCGCGCATTTGATCTGGATGTCTTCACTGAGACTTACAAATACGGTTTCTCCGATAATGTCCTCAATGATTATATCTTTCTGCATATGAAAATCTAGTATACGGAATGATTATCCTTCATCACTTCTGGGATACCGATGATGCCTCACTTACTGGCACATTCGGGTCTCGAAATCATGCGTCATGATGATTTCGTTGCATCTTAGCTGTAACATGCAATAAATTCTGGCGGTCACAACGGAGCATCGTTTGTTGGACATCTGTACATATCATGGAATCCTTTCCGATACTCGGTGTCCGTACGATTGATACTGGTGGATATCCCGAATGATATTCCTAATGCTTGCAAGCCAGAAAACGGGAAACACGACAACAGAGTTGGAAGATCCGCGTCCCTGTTGGGGATGGAAAGCTCGGCTGGAGAAGACTCTGTTCCACCGAGGACCCTGGTGTAAAGCAAGTACGTTTTGGCGAGGTAGCAACCTACAGAGGTGAAATGGAGAGCCAGAAAAGGTAGGATACACCCAGAAGGGATTGGGGAAGGTAGGGAAACTCGAGAGAGTGGACTGTAAGACTCCAAGAGGAGGCGTAGCCTGAAAAGGTAAAGAGAAAGAAAGATCCAGAGAAGAAGTCGTCCATAGGCCGGTGCGCAAGCAGGCAACAGGCCACGAAAACGGAGAAAACCGAAGAAAAGGGAACAATAAATGAATCACACCCCAATACTGGGTCGGATATCTTTCTGCAATCAGGAATAAGAAATAAACAAGATTCAACAACGTCAGCGTGTAAATACAGATGTCCTGTCGGCGTCCCTGAGGGGCGTAGGTTGTGCTTATAACTCTTGTAGATATTCCACATGGGTCGTAGACCGGCAGGGCAGCAACGCCTAGAGCCAGCACAAAAGTGTCTGGAACGAGAAGGAGTCTCGAAGACCAACCTCAGTTGACTTCATGAGTGCGCGCGCGGCGAGGTCGCGCCCACCCAGTAGGTCAACTGTACTTAACTAATCAATAATAACTAAAGTATTGCACACCTCATGAGGTCATATACGGGATCACCCATCTGTGCAGGGTACCGTCATGGAGTAAGAATGCACCCATGCGTACACACATCATCGCCACGTGTTCCACATCATGCAATGGTGTCAGAGTCCAGTCCACCTTAAAAAGAAGGTCATGTAAAACCAACGCTTATTCTCCTTGAGGATCATAAATCACCACTTAACCACACCTTCATCACTCAGGCACGAATCCTTAAAAGAGTAATAAAACCAGAGACCTCCAAAGGGTTTGCTCCACATATCTGACTTCAAGATCTATAGGATATCATTGGACGTTCTTCTACTTCTCGGCCGAGGCAATTTCTATCAACCTAATAGTATTTTCGAACACGTACAGGCTGCCTACCCGCAGGTCAGTAACGGTTCACCTTCTTCTAAACCCTAGAAA
>VCMS01000256.1:0-77495 GCA_022539475.1 Gracilaria domingensis | reverse complement strand
ACTCTCGACACCGTCCATGTTCGTTTCCACAGAGAAGAGCTCTTGTCAGGGTATCCCGTAGCAATGCCAACAAGAATATTACTTTCCCCTACGATTCTGCCAAATTATGTCAAACAGCGCGAATCCTGGGCGCGAATGAGGACCGTCGACCATGGACAGACGCGTCCATTCATCAGGCCGGAGATGCGAGATCGCCCCTACCCACAATAGCTGGATGATCTGCCAGTTGTGGAACAGGACGGTGCCAACCACGGATGGCATCTTTCTTACCAAATCTTTGCCGACCTCGTGCGCTTCTCACAGCTTGGCGTACAAGCTCAGAGCGCCTCGTAGCACAGACACAATTGGCCACGCATGCGAACACCACAACTGATCTAGAGACATCGGTGCACCATAACGAGTGAACACTTTCAAGAACACTCAGGCATACCCAGGTAATTGCACACTGCCCAAGTTACGAAACTCGTAACCCTGGGCAGTAGGTTCCGGAGACATGGAGAATGCCGGCCGCGGGAGTGACTATCGCCTGAATGAGGAGTGTACGCTGGATGAAACCAAGCAACCAAACGGGGCATCAATGCCGCTCCTTAGCTCTCTTTCAAGACTTCGCCATATGACACATCAATTTTCGGCTATAAATAGGCCGATAGTGGCCGTAATTATTTCCAAAATAGATTTATTGCCGTAGTAATGGCGTGTACAGTACAGTGGCTTTGATGCCTTGCCGTATGTATCCTATGATCGTTATTGGTAGCATGTGAAATGTGAGCAAGCAGGAGATAATAGATGACGAAATAATGGTCCTCCATGTAACCATGGATCATATCGACGTCAATTATGATTTGGACCAGTGTCCAGTTCATTTATGTTCCTATATCCGTACTCGTCTCAGCTTTCAACGTCTGCGCGCCTGCTACCGGGCCTGGTCACAAACCGCTCTCTACGCCGTCCGCTGCCGCGGCGTTGGGTCGCCTGCCAAAGGCGCCCGTCCTCCGCGACGCGCTGGCGCGCCATCGCTACCACCGCGCTGTTCTACCTGCGCGCGCATGTCCCGTCGCTGCTGCCTGGCCGACCCACGCCGTGCGCCCCGCGCTTCTCCTCCAGGCGCGAGCGCGCTGGCGCCCAGACCGCCGCCGGCGCACGGCGCGCCGAGTAGTCGCCGTCACGCTTGTCGCTTTTCGTGTCGGCTGAGCGACCGGCGCGACTCCGTCGCCATTTCCGCGCCGCCGCGCTGGGCGCCCTCAGCCCGCATGCTCGACGCGCGCCGCTGTTGAAGCCGCGTGCGCCAGCCGCCGTACACTGGCTGATAGACGTCTCTCCTTAGCTGACACACACGCCGCGCCTTATCGAAGTCCTCTCGCCCCGTCACGCCAGCCCACGCGTCATGCAACTGCGCCGCTGCCAAGGAAGCGTCCGGCGCAATACTCGCCGGCGCGCACGCCCCGCTAGCGGCGCGGAAGCCACCTACGCCGCCTTGGCGCCATAGTCGCAGTGTACGGAGCGCATTGCGAAGCGCCAACTAGCCCGCGTAGCTGCTTCCGATGGTGGAATATCGCTGTTTGCCTTGGGCGCTGCCTAGTGCAGCAGCTCGCGCAGGCACGCCGGTTCAGCTGCTTGTCGCGCGCGCCAATCTGCACGATGCTGTGTGCCGCGCGCGAGGGCGCGACCGCGTTTGCAGCGCGCTGCCGAGCGCGCGCCTAGCAAACCGCGCGAGCAGCGGCTGCTGCAGCCGCGCTGGCCGGTGGCATCTGCTGGCTTCGAACGCGCCCACCGCTGGCGGAGCAGCGTGGCACGCGCGGCTAAAGCGGCATGAGCTGCATCAGAACTTGTTCTCGCACATTGCTGCCCCCAGTCTGCCTTGGGAGATGTATTTGTGCGCTTCCTCGGCGCCGTCTGCCCGCGGACCCGCTCGTGCTCAATATCGTATACTTCCCCCAAGGGTTCAGCAAGTATATGTTGGAGAACCCTCGTCCGATCTCTGACCGGCCGGCGAGCGGGCTGCGGTGATCGTCGCGGGCAAATCAAGGAGTGTTTCTTCGAGTTCACGGCGTGGACGTGGAATCAAAGCACAGCTGGCGGCGCGCTCCCCTGTACCGAAACGAGGAGCTCTGTAGTCCGGCTCAAGACATGGTCCAACCTGGAACAGTCCGCAAGCGCGCAGCACGGCAGTTTCCCTCTTAAATAATGATACGCCGCCGAACAGCCTTCGACTGCAACTGAAGAGTCTTTGCGCGCTTGTATGTGTACTGCGCCATCACCCGATATAGAGCGTTCGCATTGCTGCCGCCATATATCCCGCGGTGGTCAACGGCTTCTGGTACGGCTCAGTGGCCGAGGCGATCAAGGCGAACTTGCTTGCAGTGACCGGACCACTGCATAAGTCAATCGTTTCCGCGGCAATGGCGTTCGGCGAGAAGCGGGGTGCGCCCGCGCTCGCGACGTTCTTGCCTCCGCACATGGAGGAGGTGAAGGATCTTTAAAGGATTTTCTGGTACTACACACTGAGGGCTATGGAGAATTGAAGGAAGTGTGGCGAAAGAGTGCTCAAGGCACTGGAAAGGGCACTCTCGGAAACTATTCGATATAATCTACGTAATCAACTATTTGGGTGGAGAGGAATCGGCTCAAGCCGTTGACGGTGACTGTCTGTGCTTATGACCCTTCACACACAGCGCCAGGAGGTGAGAGCGCTCGTGATCAAAGACTCTGTCCGAGATCACACGACATGGAGGAACGGCCTTGCGGTCGTCTGTGCCGGATTTGATCGCGAATCTGTTGGACGTTGCGACAGAGCTCGAGCCGCAAATCTTAAACTACGCGGAGTATCATGTAGCCTCACCGGAGGAGCTGCAAAACGCTCTGGTCTCTGCAGCGAGTATGTCCTCGTCCTCTTTGATCGAGTCGCTTGAAAGGCTCATAGGGCAAGTTGACGAGACAATCGCGGCGGAGGTGGTTCCGAATCTGGCACGATTGGCTCGCGTAGGAGTAGGAATTCCTACGCGTGCAGCGACGGCAAGGTTGATGTCGAGCGTTCTGCAATCCAGAGCAGTGGTCATGGAACCATATGCTGCAAAGCTGCAGTTTTCAGCGGCAAGCGCTGCGGGCATGGAGCGCAACGCAATGCTTCGAAAGGCATGGTACAAGGCCGCTGGCAGAGGTTCAAAGTTGTGCCGCGTCGATGAAGTTGCAAAGTATTGGCAAACAAAATTAGCAAGAAGGCCACATCGGAGTATCCTCGGGATCGCGCGCTTGCCTCGTCTCTCGCTGCTGGGTTGTGTCGGATGGCGCCCGATACGACCCAGCAGCACGCAAGCTCTATATGGCCCTTCGCATACATGGGGCGCCCTGAAACAGACGACGACGCAGGAGATGACAGCAAGAACTGGAAAGACGCCTGGAATTAAAGGTGCGCCAAGTACTCAGGCCGGGCTTCGTTTGTACGCAAAGGCGATTGTTGAAATATGTGAGCAACGGCTATCTACTTCTGCTCAGTACCGGCGTGAAAAGGAACGCCGCAGCCACGCTAGGGGACCTCACGAACGCTTCAAATGACATTGTCGATGTACAGTACATGTCGCGAAGCGCAAAAACGTTGTTAGCGGTGCTTCCAGGTCATATTTGGAAAGGACAGCATGTTGCAATTGAGGCCATTGGGTCTTTGGCAGATTTCTGTTCAAGCGCATCTTTGTGGAGTCGTGCGGAGAGAGCGTAGCTGTTGTGCAGCCTGTGCTGTCCGAATTTGATCGAGGGAAGAAGGATTATCGAATTGCAGCAATTGATGCGGCGAGGAAGGTGCTGGTTAACACCAGAGAAACCGTTTGCATGTACGAGAAAGTCAGGGACCACTTGTCAGAGCTCGTGTCTCCAAACTCGTCGGATGTAAACGCTAGCGTACCAAATGTGTCACAGATGGTGTGGGAAACTGGGTCTGATGCAGATGCTGTTGATGCTTGGAACAAAGCGCGAAAGTCGCAAAAGCTATTGTGCAAAGCAGCGATTCAGTGCCTGCAATCTTCAATCACAGAGGTGGCGGGCGTTGAGAAGCTAGAAGAACACGTACTTAATTTGCTGTGTGTGTTTGAAGAACTGATGCAGAACGATTGGGACATTCGACTAACTGTACTTCAAGCCATTGAGAAGTTGTCCGAACGTTTCTCCAAACATGAACTGCAATTTAGAAACTCCCTGGAGCGCACTGAGGCATTGATTAAACCATTAGTAAACCTCAGCAAAAACGGCATTCACGAACCCAAGTATAAAGTGCTAAGAAATAGTGGGTTAACAATTCTTGATCACTTGGTCAACGTTTCCAAGGATTCTACGGCAATGAAGGGTGTGATTGTAGAAGACACGCGAATTGCGATCCAGAGGTCTCGGAACGAAGATTCCGAGCCTTGGGTGCGATCCGTTGCAATTAAACTATGCACGGCGTTAGCATTTCGTGATCATAGTTTAGGCTGGGGCTTTTGAGGTTGAAAAGTAGAGCTTAGGCAGTTAGGCAAAGAGGTTCGGCTAATCTGTGTGTTTACGTATCTACCTGGTGACCGTCCAACGACTATGAATAACTCAATCGCGTGCCACTCACTTGGAAGCGCGGTCCCTTTTAGCTCATTCTAGGTAATCCAAGTAAGCTTTGAACGCAACTGAAGCTAGTTTTAATCGCCTTTACATGCGTGCGGTGTACGCGTCGGTAGTTACTCGTTAGGGGATGCTGTGCTTGAGACCTTGGGTGAGCACCAGACGCATGTGTTCCATCTGTTCATGCCGATTGAAAGCGCGTTAACTCTGCATCATCACCCGGGGTGCATGTGTATAAAAGAAGAACAGAAAGCTAATGGTCTGAACTCGGAACCGGCGACCACATTCTGATGACGACGATAGAGTGCATCAGTGACGGCTTTTCAGGATAATCTTGTTTCCCTCGACGTGCCAATGATGTCGCCCAAAGGCTGGCTGTAAGATTTTCTCGTGGTGTTAGACCATTCGATGCACTTTCCGCACGGCCAACGACATCTTATTGACATGGTATACGCCAACTCTCAAAAGCGCTTGAATGAGTACGAACATGATAAGGGTACTACTTCCGCCAGGAGACTGCTCGGTGATGCTCTCGTGATGATCCATCAACTCCTCGTTCAGATCATCATGCGAATCAGAAATGTTATGCGTCTTCTACTTAAGCGCACGCCGCGAGTTATGAAGGCCTTGCAACTGGCTAGAAAACCTGCCCGAAGCACGCGATGAGTCGCCTGCAGTAGCCTTAAGAGGTTTCAAAACGGCCACCAACTGCCACATGTCGCCCTTTTGTTTCTCCATCTCGCGAATGAGTTGCGCAATGATTTGGCGCACACCCTCCAGTCGAAGCTTTCTTTCTTGCGCATTCTCGTCGCCGAGGCCCTTGAAAATGGACGTCATAGAGTTGTACACCTCGTACACCTGCAGGTCTGAAGAGCCTGAGATCGACGAGGTGGCGTCCTCTCTGCGGTGCATGCGCGCGGTATGGTTCAGATCGGTGCGATGCGGAGGCGGAGCAGGGGCGGTGCTGTCATTGCTACACCACTGGAGCTACCATTGAAAGCCGGCGGCACGTAGCCGCGCGAATTATCGCTCTGCTGCTGTTGTTGATGCTGTTTCCGCTGTTGTTGCTGTCACAGACCACGGTGGTCGGTCCGTAGTTCCGGAAGCAGAACCGGCGCCATACTGCTGCGAATAGTAGTCGGATCGATAAGTGTGGGCAACCTGAGCGGATTCATGAATGAAGACGGCGTCGTGGACCTCATGATTGGCAAAGAAATGGCCGGTCTCAGCAGGGAGTGCGAGGAAGCCACCACCAGAGAATGGCAGCTGCACACCCCAAACCTTGAAGCACGTATGCCAGCGTTGTGGGGCGCGTGGGTTCATAGCGACGCCCACGTGAAGATTGCCACCGAGCAGCTGGACTTACACGCGAATCGGGTGGTTCATCTCAAGCGAGCAGCCCTCGAAAAGCTCGGTATCCGCGCCATCGGTGTCAGGCTTCCATTGCTTGGTTCCGTCCGACACATAAACGTACATATGGGCCACATTTCGCGTTCGAGAGTTGGAAAAGGTGTCGATAATGATGCCAAGCCCCACAAATGTATGCGCAATACCCATGGCATAGCCTAACCTCGGGCGGTCCCACAAAAAGAAGAAGTCCATACCATTGGCAGGGTCATGCGAATCGCGCACGGTATCCAACTCCACGTCGAAGTAGCCGTTGAAGTTTTGCGTATCGGTGGCAATGTCGTTGTAGAACAGCGCTTAATTTGACTGGCTCGCCGACATGAGGAGGACCACGTCGCGACCGGTGCGGCTGCGCGTGATCATGGTCGTGCCCAGCTGAAACCCGTCGGAGACGGGGTCACCGGCGGCGATGGGCCTCGTTCGGGTGCCGAAAGGAGAGGTCCGGGCCTCCCGCGCCCAGGTAGAGAAACTGGAATAGCTGCGGGTTTTGCTGCTGTCACTACAGCAGCGACGGCAACGCGAGGGCTCTGGCAGCCAGCAGTAGCAGCACGCAAATCGGCGCGAGACGCGGCGTCGACGACGACTCACGGCGGGATGGCGGCGACGGTGAACGAGTGGCGCGCGCGAAAGTTCGGGAGACTGGAAGCGAGGTCCGTGAGCGAACGGAGGGCGTGGTTTACGGGCGGTATGGCAGGGTGCCAGTGATGACGGGCAACGGCAGCGATCCCCACGCGGAAGTGCACGCGGGGGTGGAGCGCGAAGGAGCCTAGCGCAATTGTACTGCACGTACAGCGCGCATAAAATGACTGAAGCGCGCAACATGCGCACATTGGAAGGCGTCGCGCGCCACGTCACATCGACGACGCACAGCTCTGCGGCGCGAGACAGCCGCGCGCGGAGTGCGCCGCGCACGGGAATGCGTGCCCTCGCGCGCGTCAGCGAGGCGCTTCAGCTCGAACAGCATGCGCTACGTTTTGGCTGGCGTTGCGTGCGGTGTGTGTTTTAGAAGGTCTGTGGACGCTACCAGAATGAGACGAAAACGTGCCCGCGGGTGGATGGGGTCGGTCGTGTTAGGGTAGGTACCCTAACACGACCGGACCCCCCCGCCCGCGGGCATAAAATCGTACATTTTTCAAAAAATCGGCCAAAACGTGCCCGCGGGCGGGGGGGTCCGGTCGTGTTAGGGTACCTACCCTAACACGAACGGACCCCCCCGCCCGAGGGCATAAAAAAGCACATTTTTTAAAAAACCGGCCAAAACGTGCCCGCGGGCGGGGGGGTCCGTTCGTGTTAGGGTACCTACCCTAACACGAACGGACCCCCCCCCCACGCCCACGCGCACGTTCTGGCCATATTTTGCCACCATGCAGAGACCTCCCAAAACACCTTCCTCCACACCTCCCGCACTCATTACGGTGCACCTGCCCGCCAACACGTGAACGCTGCTGGCCACGTGGATTGGCGGGAGGTAAAAGAGCTGTATATACAACGCCGGCTATACATCAATGAGAGTATATCTCGAGTATTATAAGCTCTTAAAAAGCACAATTCGAGAGCGCAGTGATTACTCGCATAAGTCTAAATCCACTACAACCACCTGTTCACAGACAAATTTTTAAACCGTTTTGCAGCGTTTCCAAACCTCCCAAAACACAGTTTGATGCATTACTCACAGTGTTTTTGTTGCAAGCACAATATACATTCATTAGACAAGACTCAACTAGTTTTCGTATCCAAATGATGCTCATCTAGTAAAAAGAACTCACGACCATGTGTTTGCTACAAGTTGTGTACTTATTGACAAACTACACTATTTACACTGCTCAGAGCAGCACGGTGACGAACTACGAAAGCGCCTCAACACTTTCACGCACGAAAGTGGTAATGCGCCGGGATGAGCTGCAGATAAACAGAGGGATGACAGTAGGTAGCTACTTAAAATACTCACCACTCTTGTTTTCGGTGAAGATACAAATTCACCGATGATGTAGATGAGGTAATATCGTCTAGCATGAGCCCATCGGCTCTGGCTTTTTACGCTAATATCGAAATTTAATTGGTTCGTTCTGACGGGCTGATAAACAGCAAAGAAGGCCTTCAACGATCATAGAATCCCTGAATTATAGTGGTAGTGGATTTCTCTGCGGAACACTAAAAGAACCAAATGGAGTTATGATCAGCTAACTACTACATGATCCTCACAGGTTTAGAGAACGGGGGCTGTAGCAGCTCCTATATGCTAAATTCATTCAGTATAAAAATCTATGGAAGAAAAACGCAACCAGAGTGGTAGTTGAAAGCAAAACATATGGTAGTTATGAAAACCCTTCAGCCCGGCATGCTTGGGCTTGTAGCACATGACAATAGTTCCAATATTGAACTCCTATCGCTTCGCCTCTCGGTAACAAGGCCTGTCAGCAACAATACAAGAGAAGATATAAATCGACGTGTTGTGGAGATACCGTAAAATGCTGCCAAAGGTGTTAGTTCTTCTTCTGTTAAGAGCCGTTATAAAACTTCAGAGTTCCACTTCCAGAGCTATGAATTGCTGCCGACTACGTTGTCGAGCAGCATTTGGAGGCTTCAATCTGCCACCGAAGAGACGAAATAGAGCTTTCATTACCTCATGGCCCACTAATGCACCTATAATTATTCCAAGCAACGTCCGAGTACTGAGAGAAAATTTTTCTGATTGGGGCCGTGTCCTGCGCTCCCCATCAGATTTCAAAGAATTCCATCATGAAAGGAAAAATATGTCAATGTCTTTGTATGCTTTGGCCTCCATCATTCAAAGGAGATCTGCCTTGGTGAAGGTTCCATTCAGTAACCTGCCTTTCTTCGTCGTGGACAAATCTAAAGGCAAACTTCTGACAGAAAAGTTGCATTGCATGGAAGATAGATTTGCGTTTGTAAAGTTCTGGATTTGAGTACGTATCGTTCGAAATGAACGTGACGCGGATCATCCGCTCTAAGCACTGCAATAGAAACATGATGATTCTATTGCAGTGCTTAGGGTCTCTGACTACAGTCTCTCGATTTCTGGAATATTAATCAGTTCCAATATGCCGAGATGCAAGTTGCGTAACTGTTCGAAGCGAGCTCTCCTTGTTTCGAACAGACTGCATAGAAATAACCCCTGGATGAATCTTATGGTCAAGGCGATTTTGATGGACGAGAGAATGAGAGATATGGAATTGGAACGCATGAAAATATCCGACTTGGATCTCGTCTCCCTTGTACGACGTAAGTTTCTTTCTCCTTCGCCTTTCTTTGCATATTCGAGAATAACTGAGTATGTCTTTCTGACGCTTTTAGTGTGGTTTTGGGAGAGTCCAGTGAATGACGTAAGAACATTACCGCCTAAAGATGAGGGAGGGGCTTTGCATCTATGACAAGGGCTTTCCGTTTGGCTCCTATGAAGAGTAGACAGAATGTCCTTAGCCTCAGAATATCCGCACAAAAACTTGCTGAGGATGGCACACTCGATATACTGCGTCTTCGCCGATGAACTGAAAACCTTTCTGCATTAGATGTATAATTTGCTACAGGACTTGACGAAGAGATTCTTGAAGGATGTGCATCCTGGAATCGCGTAGAGACTTGCTAGAAACGAATGGCATTGCGTCTGCTTCAGATGCGAAAACCTGTACCAGTGTTGTAGGAAAGTATGCCACTACTGTGAGGTCATCACGGATGCGCTTACGGCGTAGCTCGTCGGAGAAGTTGAGAAATATGAGGTGAAGAGTACAGGCGGTAACCGATGTTTTCTTTAGAGTTGTTGAAGACTTATCGGTGTATACATGCAGAATACCTACGAAAGATTCACTGTAACTTATTTCTTGGGAGTACCACACTATTCTACTATCCAAAGAGCGCATGACCATTTCCTTAAGTTCCGAGGTGGCGTCTCTTGCGAGAGAGCCGGACATGGGGTGAGATATTTTCGTGGAGTGGGTCTGAGGTATATGGTGGAAGAATGTGTTTTCGTTGTTAGCCAACTGGAGCTGTTTCACAAGTGTCTGAACGGGGGTCTCTCGTGTAGAGGGTGGCGCTGAACTTACATCCTTCTGGCGAGACAGTTCTTCGATTGAAACCGTCTTTTGAGGCGTATCGTTCGAAAATGGCGTTCTTCAGTTCTGTACAGCGCTTAGAACTTGTTATGGTCTCGTTGAATCGCTTTTGCGAGAATCGCGGGTCCCGAAGTAGCCCAATTAGCTCGTCTGCTTCACGATGACCAAGGTTGGAAGCTACTGAAGCCAGACAAACCGTGAGATAATCCATATGCAAATCACCGAGGGCCTCCTCAGAAGGCACTGGGCGTGGACTGCTTCCGTGTTCTGGCTCTAATGCCGCGGGACCCGGGGAAGGAGAAACACAATGCGAAGTGTCCGGAATGAGAGGGGCGCACGGAGTGGGGTCAACGCTGTCCTCGGACACCGGAGGCTCGGGAAGGCGAGAAGGGGCAGTGACCGTTTCGGAAGATGCGGGCGCGGGCTCGGAAAGCTTGAGACGCTTGCTTCTCCGAATGGGCCGCCTATTTTCATCTTCCAGCGCGGCTTTCAGACGAAACGGGCAACGGTTAACATGCTGTTGAAGAGATAGCACTCCTCGGCGAGTAACGAACGGGCACCCACGCTTCTTATGTGTACAGTAGTAGATCATGGGAAGAAGAAATGAAGGAGAAACGACGACAAAGACGGCAAAAGAAGGTCATTGGAGGGGAGAAGGAGGTCAGGCGACAGTCAAGATCGACGTCAAGCTGAGAATGGAGAATATAATTTGAGTTTAAATCACGTGCTTTCGTTCAAAAAGGAACGTAGGTACACGTCAACCTCAACACAAGGGTGTACTTCTCGTATTATCTACCACTGGTTATAAACCTGAGGTTTCGCAACGTTGTACGCTGTACACCTGTCCAATCTCGCACAGAAAAATAAATCTCTTCCCTCCGCCGCCGCCGCCGCGCCTCCGCCGTCCGACCTATCGTTACCGTCGTGATCCGTGCCATCCACATCCTCGCGTTCTACTCCGCCGGAGTAGAACGCGAGGATGTGGATGGCACGGATCACGAGCGGCGCTCCGTCGTACCTTTCTCCGCCCTCGCACTCGCTACGAAGTAGAGTGCGGGGAAGAGAATGAGGTACGCTTCATGTCCGCCTAATGGACGCCTCCATAAAACGGACATCATCCGTATCTCACGGATGTATTCCGTGCAGTCTTTCCGTGCAATCTTTTTGTACGTGCTTCCATATCCTTCTACGTATCTTTGTTCTAAACTAACCAATCCTCACCACGTCTCTTCGCGCTCTGCGACATGTACACGGCAGAAAATAAGCTTTGGGTTACTTTCGCGAGTTACTAGGTCCCTCGACTTCTCTAGCGCATCGTTTCTGTTTTGCTTTATCAATGGTACGTTCCATCGCATTTCAAATGTATCCAACGGAGCATTGACTAACTTGATCTTGAAAGAGGAAATGGAATTGGTCGTTTACCTGCCTCACTGTTCGGGATAGGCGATTCTGGTACTTGGTTGGGACATAGGCTGCATTCTCGTTTATCGCATCTTGCGGTATGTTTACTGCATGGGCATTCTTGGTGTCGTTGCTTGTGAGTTCTCGCTTCGACACCTTTCGCGTTTTACGATGAATGGATTGCTGGTAATCTAACCGATCCCTTTTCTTCTTCTTCTTCCTTTTGCGATTTACTAGGTCCGTCGACTTTTCTAGCGCAACGTTTCTGTTTTGCACTATCAATGGTACGTTCCATCGCATTTCAAATGTATCCAATGGAGCATTGACTAACTTATGGATACTTTCTGCTTACGTATACAGGTAAATGACTTTTGATGCGGACGTTGCTCACGAGTTGCAGGTGCACGTTTTTAGGGGGAATTGCGGTATGTTTGCTGCATGGGCATTCTTGGTGTCGTTGCTCGGGAGTTTTCGCTTCGACACCTTTCGCGTTTTACGATGAATGGATTGCTGGTAATCTAACCGATCCCTTTCCTTCTTCTTCTTCCTATTGCGGCTTACTAGGTCCCTCGAATTTTCTAGCGCAACGTTTCTGTTTTAGTTTATCAATGGTACGTTCCATCGCATTTCAAATGTATCCAACGGAGCATTGACTAACTTATGGATACTTTCTGCTTGCGCATACAGGTAAATGACTTTTGATGCGTACGTAGCTCACCAGTTACAGGTGCAGGTTCCTCAAGTAGGGAACCATGCATCTGGGCATGGTTCCCTACATGAGGAACGGAGAGAATGAGGCGCTTCGCGCCTCATCCTCTCGGAGTGCGTATGTGTTCTACCGATACCGCAATTTGGTGCAGGTGCCCTCTGCGGCATCTACCGCAGATTGCGCCTACACCCGCTTCATCATGGGGAAATGGTACATGCAATATAGCGAAGTAGTGGTTAGCAAAAGCGGTCGATAGAAAAATAGATACGAATAAAACGGTATGATTTCATAATAGACATCATCTGTACTAGCAGCAGTATTCCATGCGTTGCAGGGTATCATTCTGCAGAAGGTATCGTGTAATGTGCACCTTAATGGAAACTGAACCTAGACTTCGCGAAATACCGTTCAGGTAGCCCTCGACTAAAGAACTAGCACGAGTGGAAAACCCACCAGTATTTACTGCACAGCGATTCTGGACGACCCAAGCAATTATCTTCAAATTTTGAAATAATTGATCTCGATATTTTTTCAAAAAATTTACTGGACGACCCTTGCCACTTTCTGGACGACCCTCGCCAAAAACTAGCATCTGCAAGAGACAGACGGTGGTCATATACGGATGAAATTCTTTTCACATCCCATTAATGTTCGCGGCATTATCTGGATGTCTCACTGAGACTTAAAATACGGTCTCCGATAGATGTCTCAATGATAATCTTTCTTGCATATGAAATCTATTACGAATGATATCCTTCATACTTCTGGATATCCGATGATGCCTCACTTACTGCACATTCGGGTCTCGAAATCACTCGTCAGATGATTCGTTGCATCTAGCTGTAACAATCGGCATAATTCTGGGCGGCATCAACGGAGCATCGTTTCTTGGACCATCTGTCATATCACTGGAATACCTTCCGGATACCTCGGGTGTCCGTACGATTTCATGGTGATATCCCGATGATATTCTATGCTGCAAGCCCAGAAACGGGAAACACGCACAGAACGTTTGAGATCCTGCTCCCTGTTGGGATGGAAGCTCGGCTGGAGAGCCTCTGTTGCCACCGAGGACCTGGGTGTAAAGCAAGTAGTTGGCTGAGGTAGAACCTACAGAGGTGAAATGGAGAAGCCAGAAAGGTAGGAACAACCCAGAAAGGATTGGGGAAAAGGTAGGGAAACTCGAGAGAGTGGACTGTAGACTCCAAGAGGAGGCGTAGCCTGAAAAGGTAAAGGGAAAGAAAAGATCCAGAGAAGAATCGTCAAGGGCCGTGCGCAAGCAGGCAACAGGCACGAAAAACGGAGAAAACCGAAGAAAAGGGAAACAATAACAAGAATCACACCCAATACTGGGTCGGATATCTTTCCTGCAATCAGGAATAAGAAATAAACAAGATTCAACACGTCAGCGTGTAATACAGATGTCCTGTGGCGTCCCTGAGGGGAGTAGGTGTGCTTATACCTCTTGAGATCACTTTCCACATGGAGTCGTAGACCGGCAAGGGCAGCAACGCCTAGAGCCAGCACAAAAGTGCTCTGGAACGAGAAAGGAGTCTCGAAGACCAACCTCAGTTGACTTTAATGAGTGCGCGCGCCGGCGAGGTCGCGCCCACCTCAGTAGGTTCAACTGTACATTAAACTAACAATATAAACTAAAGTATTGCACACCTCATGAGGTCTATATACGTGGATCACCCACTGTCAGGGTACCTCATGGTAGAATGCACCCATGCGTACTACACACATCCCACGTGTTCCACATCATGCAATGGTGTCAGAGTCCAGTCCACCTAAGAAAGGTCAGGTAAAACCAACGCTTATTCCTCCCTTGAAGGGATCATATCCACCACTTAACAACACCTTCATCACTCAGGCACGAATCCTTAAAAGAGTTAATAAAACCAAGAGACCCCAAAGGGTTTGCTCCACATATCGAGCTTCAAGATCTATAGGATATCATTTGGACGTTCTTCTACTTCTCGGCCCGAGGCAATTTCTATTCAACCTAATACGTTTTCGAAGCCGCACAGGGCTCCTACCGCAGGTCAGTAACGGTTCACTTCTTCTAAACCCTAGAAATAAAATTATGATGCATCTGTCGTACTACCATGTTTGAATTTCTGAAGAGACCAGTTCTCATGGCATGCGGTTCTTCCCATGATAAGCGTACTCACTTACGATTTTCCGCCCGTTTTCCGCCAGTTGTAGCCAAAAAAACGCCATTTTCTGTACTTGTTACAAATGGCGTATAGATTCTGAACTACAGGAGGACGCTACTTGTGTAACCTTGCACAAAATTATACCAAAAGCATATTCTTGGCTGCTAATGAAAAAAATTGACGCAAAAGCTTGAATCTGTAGGCCAGTGGCGAAGAAGAATACACAACGTTACAGAGCCACCTGTGACGATTTAAAAATTGGCAGGAAGTCATTAGTAACGAATTTCTTTTCAAAGGACAAGATTTCCGATCCTTTTGCCACGAGCTTGAGTCGCAGCTCCATCGACAATTGGAAGTTGGCCTTACTGTCCAAATCCCAAAGATCTGTTCGTGGCATGTTCGCTTAGATTGACGGATGGAGATGCATTCTTTTTGCCGGACGTACCCTGGCAATCGTTTGGGTGACATATGGACTACGTGTGCCTCACGAAAAGGTTCAAGTGTATACTATGTGGCTGTTACGGACGAAAATTGTATGCCCTACGTGTGTCGTATCTATGGCGTACGCAGGGTTCGTTTATGGATGTCATTCGCACAAAACAGGAACAGCGCCAATCTCAAAAAAATACGTTTCTTATTCCGTTACATCTGCTATCATCCTTCATGCACGAGGTCTCATACGACACGCACGCGACACCTGTACGACATGTATACGACGTTGTGCCAAACTAAGCACAGAGTAGGCACTTGGCCCCCATATCAGACATGAAGCGTACATACACCACCCATATGTTCTCCTGGGGTATGAGATGCGGAAGGAGACTTCTGAATTTGCTACTAGGACGTCAACTTGGATTCAATAGACTTCATCATTGCCAACGTTTTCTTCATACTCTATATTGTGATCACCCCAGGGGAACATTTGGGTGGTGTATGTACGCTTCATGTCTGATATCGAGGTTCAGGTGCCTACTCTGTGCCATGTTTGGCACAATGTCGTATAGAAGTCGTATCTGCGTCGCATATGTGCGGTATGAGTGCCTGGTGCATGACGGATGATGGCAGATGTAACAGAATAAAAAAACGTAATTTTTTGAGATTGGCACTGTGCCTGTTGTGTGCGAACACCATCCCTAAACCAACCATGCGCACGCCATAGATACGACTCACATACGGCATACATCAGTTTTTCGCCCAGAACAGTCACATAGTGGACACTTGAACCCTTTTGTGAGGCACAGATAGTACATGTACCACCCAAATGATTACCAGGGAGGTGCACCTCTAGTTTGTTTCCTATTCCTTTGGCGAAACTTTTTGGAACAATTCTACGCGTTTGGAACTTGATGTACTCTCCAATCCATAGCAGGACCGATGGCCATTGAGTGATCATGAGGCTGTACATGTAATCGACGCTCCTCATTAAATTGCAATGGCACTTCCTAGGGAGTTAATTTTTTTCAAAAATTATCAATCGGCCGGAATTGAAGACCACATGCGCAATTTCCCGGTGGTATAATGTGCACTGTTGAGGTCAATAGAACAAACAGATGCGATGTAGCACGACAACCACGAGTGTCGGGGACGTGCTGAAGATGGATGTAACAGATTCGGTTGTGGTGTAGTTCGTTGTTGTTGAATCTATTCTATTTTTCCTCTCAATATCTCACTCTGTAGCGCGCAGAACATATACTGCGTACTTATGAACTCAAATTGGGCTACGGACCACTTGACATACACATTTTCTTATGTTCATCTCCATCACCAAATAATTCATTCTCATCTATCGTTCAAATCAATATATCAAAGCAATTTCCATTCTTTGTAGTGTACTCTACACATCCATTTTGACCTACACAAAACACCTACTCGCCCGCACAACTTCAAAGCATTCGCCCAGCTGCCCACCTGAAAACTATCCAGACATTCTACACTCACCATATTCCTCTTTTGAACAACGTTTTTCAAACTGCTCAACCTAGCCTTCGGCTCTCTCTTCGAACCAGTTCCCATTCAGTATATTGGAGAGAGAATGCTGGCTTCAGTTGCAAGCCTTCGTTAAAACGTCTGCGAAATTCTCATCTTTCGAAATCCAAGAAAGACTTCTTAGTTTACATTCTTCGTTGCTTTCAAGAAATGAAGATACGTCAATCTATAAACGCTTCTCTAGAGTTCTGGCGTTCTTGGCTACGTCACTGAAAAGGGTTGTTAGTCAATGTGTCGGTCAAAAGGAACGAAACGACTTAAGATTTCTGACAGCATATCTTTGCCCAAGAGAGAATTATCGAAACGATAAACAACCGCATGAATCTCCGTAGCCATATCAGAGCGAGTAACTCTCTTGCAGCGACGGTTTTCATAGTGCAAAATGTTCTCATTTCCTTTCCCATCCAACATAGGAACAACCGATCCAAACTGTGACTTAAGCCAGGCCGAATTAGCAAAAGATGCTTCGGTCCGAAAAACCTGAGGAAATGAGTGTAGTTCAAGGGCGTGTGCCGAAATTACACAGCGTATTCGACATCAGGTCATCTGCCAAAAAGGAATCCTGCCTCAACATCTGCTGCGCAATAATCAAAATATATTTTGGCAGCTTTGACTGCGTTCAATCGCAGCAATCCATTGACTCCCTTGTCCAAAGAAAACGTTGCCTGCAACATCAGCCGCTTCGCTTCCAATCAGGAAGAACCAAGTACTCTTTCGACATCAGCTGATTCATTATGTACACGTAGATATTGTGCCCGAATCAACACGCATGTATCGCTCGACACCGTTGTCATTGTCACATCCCAATAATCATTAAAATCACATCTAGCTGGCTTGTGTCTTAGTTTGGGACTTGCAACAACTGAACAAATTCTTGATACAGAAAGCAATGAAAACTAAGTTAAACTATATATTGTTCTTCAAATCGAGAAATATTCCCATCAACTAAAGAAAACATTATGGCAGTTTCCGATCCATCACTGATAGATCATGTGCTGAAGATCATTCCCTTTCAAAAGATAACAAAAGTACTTCCGAGGTTTTATAGCTATCTCGACCAATATGGCATTCTCGACGTTACGCGGTCTTAACGCAGAATGAAATTACTACATAACCATATGTATCTAATTGTAGATGCTGAAGAAAGAAAAGATGTTCCGTCTTTTCGTTTGTACATAGCTTTTATCCCTAGAAGTCTTCTTCATGCTGATCTTACTACGTCTGCATTAACTGATGTGCAGCCAAAGCCTGGAGTTTGTATTGGCACCTGTGATACTGGGGCATTAGTGTGTGTTTCTGTGCGCTTCCGCGATGAAAGTGCATGGACGTTGATTGGGACTTAATGGGATGGAGAGATAAGAGGTTCAGGTATCGAAGAGACGTTTCTTGGTTGTTTTGAGTATGGCTACTAGCTTTGTGTCCGTTTACGGCTTTTTGTGATGATGCGATCGAGGTATGTGGAATAGGCGAAGGAAGATGTTACATGCAACAGCCGATGAAGAAGTTTTGAAGATGAGTTCTGGGTTTGATCATGGTGTTTTGAGGATATGGGATGGCGGTGGTGGTGCTCGGGGGGTACTGCAGCAAATGAATGTTACAGCTGTAGTATTCTCGGAGGCTGGCTGCGTTCCGTCCAGACTGGTCCTTTCGGTGGGCTTCTCATGTGGTCCGTTGGTGGACCACCGGAATGGGCTCACTCACCTAGAGCATTAGCAAAAGTGGAGACTGGAAGTACGGTTCTGCCATATTTCATACTTTCTAGTTTTAGATGTCTAGTATCAGAAACATAGCTTACTGTAGCATACCTCAGAATCATTCATTAGTCCTAGTTTTCTCTAGTTTTTCCTCTGAATGGAAACTACAGAACGTGCAATTTAACAAATGAAAGACTAGCATGTCGAAAGTAGCATTTTTGGACTGCTAACTAGCAAAACGAGAACACAGACGTATGTAAAAGGAAGCATCACGTGCACCAGATATGCTTTTCAACCATCTGCAAAGCCAAGCTATTGCTAAAGCTTTTCACCAGACAAATATTACCTCTTTCCAACGACGCCTTTCATTGCAAGATCCTTATTCTTCCCATATCCTTCGATGACAATCACGTCCTACCTGGGCATTAAAACTTCAATATCGAAGATAACACTCTCAAACTGTAGTATGTTTGCATAAAACGTCTCTAACACTTGTTGCGTTTTTGCCGGGAAGAATTCATTGTTTCATAGGTTCATGCACAAATGGAATCTGTAGTTTAACACTCATCTATGAGAATTTTCGCTAGATTTAGTCATAATTACCATTCACGGCTTTGCCTGGTACACACCAGTATATGACTAGTAGTAACTAGTGGTTGCCATCGAGATGGTTTGGACACGTGGGACACGGTGGAGCTGATCGGCGGTTGGCCACTACACGTGGGCGTTTTCCACAATTAGTGGGATGTTTAGTTAACATTACTTATTAATTTTAGTGAGGACACTACTTAGTGCGACGGCGTCGCCGCCGTCGCACCAGTAAAGTGCCCGAACAAAGGCTGATCCTACTTCAAGGATCTTGGCTCTAGCCACTCTGGTCTTCGGCGGCGCACAACTCTTTATCGGAGAGACCCCCGTTGTCACGGTGCGGCTATCCACTCTGCATCGCCGCAGAACCCAACTTTGGGAGTGTTTCACCTTTGTTGTTTGTGTTCGACCCTGTATAGGGGATACCCCGGCGATACGCCGTACCTCTCTCATCTCTCTCGTTTTTCCCCTCTTTCCCTTTCCCTACTCTGTGTTTTCGTCCCTCTTTTGGGGCTACTACGCTTACGTGTGAGTCACATTTCTCTGCTTAACTCTCAACGCCCGGTCGTGACGGTTTGGCCCCGCTCTTACACCCGGCTAGTTGTGCCATTCCATAGAGGCTCTGTTCTCTGGGTTGCTCTCAGTAGAGGAAGATCCCGAACGTCATCGTGGTGTTTTTCTGCTTGCAGTCATTGCAATACAAAGTTGTCTCCCGACCTAGAAGGTTGATTCACTATTGTGTACCCTCTTTGAGGTTCGTTCTTTTGGAAGTTTCCGAGTGACAGTTGGATTGGATACCGATGTCTCGGAAGCCCTCCGATGCGGAGCCTGCGATCACTCGCAGTCGTTCCACCAACGGTGGTAATCCGACCGATGATCGGCCTCCTTCGAGGATACCAGTTCGCCCTAGATCGCCCGTGGGTAACGGGCCGTCCTCGCGAACGTCTAACCCATCGGCGCGCCGGACACTTCCTTTCTCCCCGTTGATACCTCCCACCAATTGGATTGCTCCGACATCTGCCGTTGCCGAACCTGCTCCTGCTGGGCAGGTGAAGCCTACAGTCGAGGCGTCTCAGTTCCGTCTGGAGAAGGTTGACAACTTCCAGGGTACAACCCTGGGAGAGCAGGTTGGCATGATCCCAGCCGCTCACAACTACCTTATGGGAGCCCATGATTCCCTCGCGGGAGAAGTCCGGACTCTCCGGGAGAAAGTTCGCACATTTCCCGTGAAGAATTTCGCAGAGGATCTCCGTATCCTACGGTCCGATGTCAACTCCGTGCTTGAATGCATCGGAGGACCCGCTGCCTTCGTGGAAGGAATTGAGACCTGATTCGATAGGATTCAAAGCCGTCTGGAGAGGTTAGAGAAGGCCGCCATCGCGGAACTGGCCACTCCGGTGGAGCCGGTTGAAGTGTCGCATCGCGACAAAAACACCGGTCGGGGCAAATCTTGCCGCAGGCGGAAGGTCAAGGAAGACAATTAGTACTCCGACTTGGACTCGAGTTCGTCAGAAGACGCACCGGATTTTCCGGATAGTTCGGACTCACCCGATTCCTCATCCGAGGATGGTCGGGCAGGGCACTCATCACGCTCTAAGCGATCATCGCCTACCCAAAAGTGTCGTTCGTACCCGGTCGAGGGGACGGAAGGACTCCGGGTTGAAGGAGCTGAAGCCGACGAACCCGATGTATCGGAAGTTACTTTCATACTGGTACTACCGTTTGGAGGATTCTTCATTGGATCGCACACCTCGAGGGACGGGTAAGGTGAAGAACGGTATCCGCCGTATGCAGCTCTCAGTGCGTTACCAGACGTTTTCTGGAAGCGACCAAGTCCTGATGCCTGATTTTCTCGCCCGTTTTGTGGCGGAGACCGATGTTCTCGGGATGAACGAAGGCCAGGCTTACATTGGTTTACCCTATTTCTTACGGGGAGTGGCCAAGGACCAGTGCAACTCTGTAAGAGGCTCATCTCGTGCCCCCGAAGGAAAGGTTACGTGCTGGTCGGAAGCAGTCCAGTACTTGCTGGGATCGTACGCCACCAACAATGCAATCGGCACGGCCATCCTGGCACTCCGAGACATCCGGCAGAACTTTGGAGAGACGGAAACCGACTACTCGGTACGCCTGAACAAGGCTTTCCACCGTTGTCGTAAGATCTACCCCGTAGGGGAACATTGTAAGATGTTCGTCGATGGCCACGATCCAGCCATCAAGACCTTGCTCGCCCGCTATCGCGAGGATAAGCGGAGATTACCTACCTCGAGTTAGTGCAGTCGCTCTAGCAGACGGTGACACACTTCGTGCACGAGGTCCTGTTCCCAGGTAGAAGCCCGCCAAGGCGTTGATGATGGAGACTGACTTCCCATCTTTGTCGCTGATAGCGAGCGAGGCCTCCCCGACGAGTATGACAACGTCCAGTTGGCCCAGGAAAACCTGAGTTCCATTCCAACTACAGAACTACCGTCTACGACGGGCGCTTCTTTCGATACGGCTCGGGATGTTACGCTGCTTTACGCAGATTCCAACCGTGTGAACGGACCATGAATCCCGTATGCGAACGGAGCCACCCGTTTTCAACGCCCTGAATGGAAGGACACCCGCCACAGGGTAGGGTTCACCGATTCTCGGAATGGTTGCCCACGTTCGGGAATGGCAACGCCGATATGTCACCTTTGCTAGACGCATGGTCACATTTCACCCCAGTGCCTCCTCTCGATGATGGATATGCCCATGGTCACGTTAAACTATGAAGCATTGACTCCGGAGGAGAAGAAAACCGTCCCTATGGCGTCATACTTGCGTGTGAAGACGGACTTCTCTCACGCTGTCGCAACACCACCGCCACAGCTGAATGTCCAAGCACCGCCTGTGTATCCAAACCCTCGGCCTGTTGCCGAACCCCATACCGCTAATTCGGGACCCCGCGGCCAGCGAGCCCAAGCACTCGATGCCGAGGCACCTGAGCAGCTGCCGCAGGCGGAAGTTCAGAGAAACTGAACGAGGGAGTCTCCTTTTCGGTAGAGACGTCCTCAGAGTTGAGGCTTTTGACGCCCGAAGCGTCGTTGCCTCGCTCCCCTGTGAAAGTCCTCTCCAGGAAAGACGCCGCAGACGCGGATTCGGAGCACCTCGGTGTTCTGCGTCGACCATGGATACTGGCAAGAAATAATCGGATCCCGGACCGAATCATGGTGATGGCCAAGCGAAACTATAAGGTGTACGCTGACCTTGGCCTCAGCCCCCAGTTTATGGTGCGTTATCTGACTGTAATAGACACAGGTGCAGGTCCAAACTTCATCGTAAAGTCCCTTCTCACACCGTAATTGCGGGAACGTATCAGCCACAGGGTGCTTCTTGATGTCGCTGACGCAAATAGCAACCCGTTAACAACGGTGGGAACAATCGACTTAGTCGTGCGTTTGGGAACTTTCGTGGTGAAGGTCGACTTCATCGTTTGTCGGTCATTGGCTTCCCCAGTCATTTTGGGTTACGATTACTGCGACAGATTTGTCGACGCAATTAGGCCCCGCCTCAGGAGTGTAGAACTCGACGATGGTTCGTCAGTCCCGATCGTCCGTCGTCCGCTGAAGCGGTCATCACGAAAGCAAGTTCCTCTCCCTGCTGCGCAGGCTCCAGCACCGGCGTCACGCGAGTCCACAAAACGTCGCGTCGCTTCGGCGATTCGCATTCCACCTCAGTCAAAGTCATGGTGCCAGTTAATTCCCGTCAACACGCTCTTTGGGTTATTCAACCACTTACATCGTTTTACGAGAGGTGCCAACTCGCTGCCGCGAATGGTGTTGTGCAAGTCACACCAGATACTCCGTTTCGAATACTCGTCGCCAATCTTGACAGCACCCCCCAGTATCTGGTGAATAACCAAGTCATTGGGTGTGTGACACCACACCTACTCGTGATGCTTCCGACGAAGATGACGGCTGCCGATGTCCTCGGACTAGTTACCTCCGAAGAGGACGTCGCTTCATCTAAGGAGGGGGAGGGAGCTGCAGTTACTGCTGTTTCCGCGGGTACCGGTACCTTCGCAACGGAGAAGAAACCGACTGACTCGGAACCATAACCTGTGTCAGGGACAGAAGAGCGTAAGCCCACGAGCTACGACAAGATTGACCCCTCAAAGGCGCTCGAGGAACTTGATCTCGGTCATGTACCGGAGTCGCACCGTGAAAGACTAAGAGACATGTTACGGGAGTTTATCCCAATGTGGGATGGCTCTCTTAGAGAGATAAATGTAACGGAACACCGTATCGATTTGTTACCGAACATGCGTCCGGTTTCACAACCCCCTTACAGGACAGGACCGAAAGCTCGGGAGGAAGAACAGCTCCAAGTGGACAAGATGCTCCGCGCAGGTGTCATCGAACACACGCAATCGCCGTTGGCATCCCCAGTGGTACTGGCTCTCAAGGCCGACGGAACCTGGAGGTTCTCTGTCGACTATCGCCGGCTCAATGTCGTGACGGTAAGAGATGCTTACCCAATCCCTCGTATGGACGAGTGTATCGATTCGATCGGTGACGCTACCGTTTTCACGGCATTGGATGCCAACTGGGGATACTGGCAAGTCCCCGTTAGGGAGGAAGACCGCGATAAGACGGCGTTCGTGTGCCACTCGGGCTCCTACCGCTTCAAGCGGATGCTTTTCGGCTTAACCAACGCGCCCATTACGTTCCAGCGGGCCATCAACATCTTGTTGAGCCGCTTCAAGTGGCGGACCTGCCTCGTCTATCTTGACAATATCCTCGTGTTTTCCAGTAATCTGGACGATCATCTCACCCATGTCAGGCACGTGATGACCACTTTGCGTGAAGCATGAATATCCCTCAAGTTGAGGAAGTGTGAATTCTTCACCGACACCACCAAACCTCTTGGACACATTATCTTTCCAGGACGGCTGAAGATCCAGGAAGCTGGCGTCAAGTCACTCTCCAAGGCGAAGCAACCGCGAACTGAAACGGAATTAGGCTCCTTCCTAAGGTTGGTCAACATCTACAGACGGTTTGTACCGAACTTTTCAAACATTGCGGCTCCGCTTAATGCTCTCTTGCGAAAAGTTCAGCCACCAAAACTGAACCCCTTCATGCCCGCACAAGCGGAAGCGTTCAACTCCTTGAAGGAGGTTGTTACATCAATCCCAATTCTATCGTTACCAAAATCGGGATTGCCGTTCTCCGTGGACACGAACTCGAGCGAATACCAAGTAGGCTGCGCGCTGTTCCAAACCACTCCCGGGGGAGAACGAAAACCCATCAGATACTGGTCACTTTCGCTTAACGTTCATGAACGGAACTATTCCGTTTCGAAGAAAAAGTGCCTGGCTGTCGTGTGGTCATTACCCACCCTCCGTCCCTATCTGCTAGGTGTGCACTTCACCGTGTACACGGATCATTCCTCGTTGAGGTGCACCTCCCTGTGAGATAAAGTGATGCGCAATGGATATCCATCGGATGAAGAATTGGGACATCTATGGGACATCAGTTGGATATCTTCTGCGCATCAAGGATATCCGATTGATATACCGTGGTACCCCGTTGGAAGCGCCTAATTGATGCCCTTTACATGTCCTTCGGGCGTAAAGAAACTATTCCGAAGGTATTCATATGATGCACGAAGATATGTCCCATGGATGTCCGGAAATCCGCTGTGCATCACTTGGACATCACAAAATCCAATGTACATCTCTTCTTACAACATATGCCTATCAGGTGATTATCATTTGAATATACTTCATGAATCATCTGAGCATCGTTTACGTATATCCTATGGACATCTTAAGGAGATCAAATGGACACCTTCAGGTTTCGTATTTCTAATATAAGTTATCTGAGGGATATCATCCGGGCATCAATTCACTTCTCTGGGGTGGTTGATGAATATCTCTGACCCGTCAAACCGCCTTATGCGGTGGAAGCTCCGCCTAGCCGAATTCAACTTTGACCTCGTATACAGAAAGGGAACCCTGGACACGCAGGCGGACGCGCTGTCGCGCTTACCCACGAATGGAGAAACTCTGGTCGTCGAAGACGATGATATTACTTGCTTCGTCGTCGACGATGATGAACCGAAACCCCCGGAGTGGCGGCTTGACGACTGGCCAGATGACTAGGACGATATGAACGCTGAGGTTGATGAACTGCTTGTTGCAGGCAAAGCCGAGGCTGTAAAGCCACTACCGGCGAATTTTGTCGCGGTATCGTCGGAAGAAATGATCCGAGAACAGCATGGAGACCTCTTCTGCACCAAGCTCCATGCCCGACCTAACAGTGGAGCCACCCTCCTATTCGAAGTCAACGACATCAGCTACCTGATAAGGACAGTCGAGTCACACCCACAAGTTGTGGTACCACACTCGTTGCAGATGAGGATCTTACATCTTTCGCATTACGCAAAGTTAGGTGGTCACGCAGGTGGAAGAAAGTTGTACCTCACCATGAGGAGAGACTTCTACTGGCCCGCCATGGCAGTGGAGTGTTACGCTACGGTACGCTTCTGTGCCGATTGGGCGAGAAATCGCGTGAAACTCCAGAAGAATTTCAAGAAAGTGAAACTATTACCTGCCATAGTGCCGCTTGAATTTGTTGCAATCGATATTCTCGGACCCTTGCTTACCACCCGGAGAGGTAATAAGTTCCTTCTCGTTATCACGGATCGGTTCTCGACACTGGTTCGGACAGTACGTCTAAAGAGTATCACCGCGTTCACAGTCGCGCAGGCGTTCCTCACGGACTGGATCTTCGTGTAGGGTCCTCCGGTGGAGCTGTTATCCGATAACGGAAAGCAATTTGCATCCCGGTTCTTCCAGAATGTCTGCAGTATCATGGACATGAAGAATCTCTTCACGATCACTTACCATCCCCAATGAAATACACAAGTTGAACAGTACAACCGTACGATGCTGGCATCTCTCCGTTCTGACGTTGCTCACTACCCAAAAACATGGGACTTATACACCAACGCGTTAACCTTTGCGTACAACACGCAAGTACACAGGACTACTGGTGTTTCCCCATTCGAACTGGTTTTTTCAAGGACACCCCCGCCATTGGCGTTAGAATCACAAGCTACCTTAGGCAGTTTCCCATCTGTGGGTGATTATCGCCAACAATGGAAGGCCTCGCTCACGAAGTTAGTACCGGCTGCCCGGGAATGAATGGCGAAAGCCCAAGCCGCTTACAAGCGTGATTCTGATGCTCGCTTGCGAGGAGGAACCCCTGAACCACTTACTGTGGACAACCATGTCTTCGTACGGAAGGAACACTACAACCCTGAGAAAGGCAAGCTTCATAAGCTCTCGCCTCTGGCGGATGGACCTTTTACAAGATAATCTCGGTCGCACCGGAAACAGTGGTGGTCGAGATCGCTGACGCGCGTGAGTGGATCTCCCACGACCGCGTGATATTTGCCCCTCCACCCTCGGCTGAGGTTACCCAGTCTGGTACAGAGCCCGTGTCTACGGAGTCAACAACAACGGTAACACCGGAAACAAATGTGGTGACAAGACCCTCCGTCCTGCCCCACCACCATCGAGGCCTTACAGACCTCCCGATAGAGTCGGCCCCACCGACTGTGTCGGAAAATGATCGCCAACATGGCACCCTTGTTTCTGTCCCATCGATGGTTTCACCTATCCGCGATGCGGGACATTCAAGTACTCCCCACGTCGCTTCATCTAAGGAGGGGGAGTCAGCTCTGCTGAGAGCTCTTTACCGGCGTCGCGTCTTGAGGAAAATCGTGAAGCACGGACTGCACGGAGCTCTCCGGATGTTCTGGTATGGGAGCGGGCATCGAGTCCGCAACGCACGCTCGCTCGCCGCACACACAGCCCCTTTGCCGGGAAGTCTACACCGTCGCCGGACAAAGAAACTGATGCAGAAGCGGATTCGGTTAAGTCAACAGAGGCTCGTGGCTTACCAGCCGCTGGGTAAAGTGAAGTCGAAGGATGTCGTCGGCATCAAGCCAACGTCGTCGGAACGAAGCCCCACTGGGGAAAGCGCAGCGACATCGCAACCCCCCGCGCAACGCGATGCAGAACAACCAGGAAGCCGGGGAAATCCTGCGGCGCAGGCACGAGCTGAGGAAACAGAAATCTCGAGAGACTCGGTGGAAACCGGCAGTACAGCCGTGAGAATGCCGGAAACTCCGGGAAGAGTTCACGTCATGGACGGTACAGCACCAAATATTGGAAATGAAATATCGGCGCAAGTGCAGCCGCACGCTGAGATCGCGACATCGGAAGCCGCCGGCGGTGCCGATAACCCCGGTAACCCGGAAGTAACCGTTCAGAACGTAAATTCGAGCAAAGAAGCTCCAGGGGCAACGGCGCAGCCGTTGGAGGACACTCGTAACAGGGAGGCGGTTCTCCCGAGGGACCTTGACAGCCAACCGTCGCTACAATCACGAGCGAGCACGGTTGTAAAGCCACCCGAGGTAGAGCCTCCCGCCGCAAGCGGTGAGCACGCAGCTCCGCCGACGCCGCCGAAGCGGAAGCACCCAGGCCGACTTGCGGTACGCAGCGACTTCTCGAACGCTCCTCCTCGAAGGGAACTGGCGACACAAAGCCATGCGCGTGCTGTTACGGACGTCACGGGAACAGTTCTCCCGAAAGGGTTGTCGACCGATGAAGTAACCATAACACGGCAAGGCCGGCAGATGTACGTTCAAGAGTACATCGTCGACGGCATAATCGGACAAACCTGAGAACAGCATGGTATCTTACGATACCACGTCCGTTGGTACGGCTATGGCCTGTCGTGGGATACTGACGAATCCATCGAGCACCTACCGCGCTCGAAGGTCGTACAGTACCACCGTAATGCGGGAACGGCCACACCAGCGACGCTGGACAACGCTCAAGTGGGATAAGGTTGCCGTGAAAACTGATGGATACCAAGTTGGTAACACACGTCGTGCGAAGGGAATTGAGACCATACCACCTTGGTGGGATGCCCGACGCATTGACGCTTCAAGCGGCCGGCGCGGTGAGAACACCGATTTTCGGAACAAAAGGCTCATGTCTGGGGGTTTTTCATTAGCTCGCTGGTATTGGCATCGATGCCGCCCATGGGCCTGGGTTTTTCCCTCATAAGGGTGCGTTTTTTCGCGCGCATCGCAATCGCATTGGCCGGCTGTGCCGGTAAAGAAGGAAACACCGTCGAAAACGTGTAGGAGAGGAAGGATCTTTTATCTCAAGGCTATACTACTGTGAACAGGTAATTATCGACGCATGGGAAGAGCTCGACTCCAACCTACTGGCCGGCACCATCGCCCTTATTCTGAGGAAGCATACCTCCAAAGCGTTGAGCTAAGGCGTCTGACATAGTGGTGATGTCGTCAGAGGCTTCGCTTGCGCCTAAGCCCACGCCGCGGAGGAAGAGAGCGATAATCGCACCTTCGTTGACACCCGCAGGGGGGGGATGAGCTGCAGCAGCGGCAGCCGTAGGAGCCGGCTGAGCTGGAATAGGAGACTGGATGGGTACCGGAATAACCGCAGGAGCGGGAGCGATGAAGTCAGCCGCCGAGGCGGAACCGATAACTGGAGCAGAGCCGGCGCCCTCCCCCACAGGGGTCACGTCGATCTCTTCGATCATCTCGATGTCATCGCCTCTCGTGTGCTCGGGTTTATTATCCACCATTGGGTCATTCCCGAGGTACTTTTGGTAGTACTAGTCAGAGTTCACGAACCCGGTTGGGTAATCGGCCGGCACGCGCTGGGGAGCAGAACGGAGCTCACTCGCCTCTTCGACGGAGACCTCCCGATAATCTCACGGGTCGAAGAAGACAAAAACGCCCGCGAGAGCGCTGTTTCTTCCAAGACCTGGGCCGTAACCATCCGAATTCGGGGAATTGCCACGACCACTCTGAGACGGCGCCTGTTTGTATCGGCGGCTACATTAACGACTCCGAATATCATGCCTGGGATCCCGATTTATCGCAGCCCCGGTCGAACAGGACTCGAAGTGTCAATGTGCAGATGGTGGAAGCGAAGTCCATGATACAGTTTAAGTCAGACCTTTCTAACTATGCTCTACTTCCTTGTAGAGCAGTAAGAGATATTGAGAGGGGCGAAGAGTTGTAATTCAACTACGGAGAGAAGTACGCCTGGGACTGGGCTCTCACATTGGAGCAATAGATGAGAGCAGTACCGAATAGAAAGTAAATATGCTTGTAAATTTTGCAGCTGCCTGCTATACGCGTTGTACATGTACTCTGGAGCTCTTCATCTATTTGCAACGGCGATATTTGCGACCCATTGCGCATCTCAAATTGCAAAAAAGCAAAACCTGCGGAGTCTCCCGGAATATCTGAACCAAGCGCTCCCTCCCCCCCAAGGCATTTCGTTTCCTTACCCCGTTAATCTCCAGAACATGGGAATAACGCCGAGAAAGCGAAATAGTACGCAGCGGAACAAGAGTGGACAGAGAAGAGCATTGGATGATACGAATCAGGCTAGAAGCACCGCACTTCCTAAACGGAAGTCGTCTACGACGAAGGAGAGAGTCAGTGGGCGTCCTTCTACAGTACTATCTCATCCATCTCGCAGCGGAGTGTCTTCTGGGATTGCGCCAAGAATTCGTGAATCAGCGAAAGATGTCGTGCCGTGAACTGCCGATAATGCAAATCGTGAGTCTGTGTCTGCTTCCCAAGAAGCGGAGGTAACTCGGCCCAGCGGGTCAGGAAAGAAGGGCATGAAAACTGGAGCTGAAGAGGTTCGTATGACACCAAAACCTTTACGTCTCCAGTTGATATCGAAGACCGGAGCTACTGGGACGCAGGTTACGTCGCCCAGTGGATCTGGACAACAAGAGGCAATGACGAAAAGTCGTGAGAACCCTATTGTATTAAGATCGTCACGTCCCTCACTGTCTTCTAGAACTGGAGCCGCCATGAATCGTATTATGCCTCGCAATGGGTCCGGACAAGGGAGAAAGACAATAAGAAATCGAGAGACGACTGATAGGCGAGTTACTCCTCGACCTTCCCCTCTTTCCAGAATGGGGGCAGTTGCAGCTCGTACGAGGCCCAATTCATCTGATATATGATTCCATGGAGGAGGCCAGACACTAGAGTTGGAGCTGGGAGCCGTGCCAAGGGTGGACACAGAGAGCCTGCAGCCTCTCGTGTCTAAAGGTATGGCACATGAGGATAGTTTCGATAACGAAATAACACCGAATCCTGCGGCATTACCGGGGCCTGTCGCCGAAGAGGCTCGGGAAATACCAGAAAATATCCACACTGGTGTGAACTCAATCTCTATGAACAGACCTGATCTTTTAAATGAACTGAATTGCTTCAAAGAAAAGGTAAAGACGCTACAAGAGAACGTGATGGTTTAGGGTATTTTAGTGAAGGTCGCCCAAGAGCAGAGTACGGCTTTGAAGAAGAGGCTTGAGGAGAAGGATCTAGTCATTGAAGGGCTAAAGGGAGCACTGAAACAGGAGGGGGATAGGAGTACACGTGCTGGTGAACCTGAGCAGACAGCTCGAAAGAAGCATAATGTGCGACGAGTTTCGAGGGGTTGCTCGAGCAGCGTATCACAACATGCTGACGTGGGCAAGGAGAGACACAAGTGAGCTATGGCCCGAAGGTGAGTCGCTCACGCGAAATTGGGGTAACCGTATCGAGAAGGGGGAAGACGCAACTGAGAGTGGGGAAGGACTTATTGAGCCGGAGGAAGGTGGTTCATACATGGTTCATAAAAACCCCGTGGAGCTTTTGGGCAGTTTTGGCATCTTCACACCGTCAGTAGAAGGGGAGCCAGATGCTTTGCTGAAGAAAATGGTTGAAAGAGAGTTGAAGGAGTTGAGCTGGGAAGGTATTAGAAAAGCATCTCTTACCGACAGGTGTATACTGGAACTTTGTGCAGATATGTGCCTTCAGCAGAGAATGCGGCAGACCATGAGTGACGTCGTGGGCGCTCGAAAGAGAAACACGAGGGATCAACTATTTCTGCTCCTGGGGTACCATCTGATTTGGAGAAGAACAAAGCTGGTAGAAGAGAATGCTGCCAAACTCACAATGCAGTTGAAGGAAGCGCAGGAAAACATACTGCGTTCTGACGAAAATAGTGCACCGAACACTTCATGGTGGAGAAAAGCCCCATTTGTTCGTCTAAAGTACTCCGATGCGGACATTGTGGAGGATATGACGAAGGAAGATCAAGACTTGTTCTTCCGAAACCGTGTCGGGGTACAAGTACTGAAGGAGGTTATTGGCTATGATGTGGAAGACAAGGATACGGGCATCTTTTTAGATGGTACAATACTGTTGCTCCCACGTTTGGACGCTTGGGTGTTGACGGTTGTGAGCCTTCTAAGTACGGATGTATCAAGGGGTGGCCAGAGACAGAAACTGCTTACAAAGAAGTTTGCCCAACTGCTACCTCTGTGTTCAAAGAATGTTCTGGGGGATATCAGGCAACATGTCTTGAGGACCAATTCTAGCGAGTTTCATAATTATGGATCGACAACTGAAGATTGGACTAACGTTCTTGGTAGTGACATGAGAAAGGCTACATTTGGATATCGAATGCCGTCGAACGGAAGACTTTACCTCACTGTGAAAGAACAATTATTTATTGACAGTTTGAGCCGAAGATTGGGGTCTACTAGCGAATCACTGTGGGACAAAGCGATGCGCAATGGATGTCGATCGGATGAAAATGTGGGACATCTATGGATTATGAGTGGGATATCTCCTGCGCATCCAGGATATCCGAATGATATGCCGTGGTACCCTGTTGGATGCGCCTAATTGATGCCCTTTGCATGTCCTTTGGATCTGCAAAAACTATTCCAAAGAAATTCATATGATGCACGAAGATATGTCCCATGGATGTCCGGAAATCCAAGGTGCATCATTTGAACATCACAAAATCCAATCGACATCTCTTCGTACATCATATGCGTATCAACCGGTTATCATTTGGATATACTTCATGCCTCATCTGAGCATCATTTACGTATATCATGTGGACATCTTAAGGAGATCAAACGGACATCTTCAGGTTTCATAATTCTAATATGGGTTATCTGGGGGATATCATCAGGACATCAATTCACCTCTCTGGGATTGTTTTGTTGGTGAATGCGAGGAAGAGATATCGAGTTCAAGGAAATGGACCTGAACAATTTCCGAAGTAGCACAGGATCACAAGAAAAGGCACCAGAAGGTGAACATGTAGAGGTTGGAGCCTTTAATGTTTAAGGCTGTACAAAATCAACGTGCTCAGTTGGTCCTTCATCTGAATCATGATAGAATCGATTGATGTAGAAACGGTGTCGAAACCATTGAAGTGGAGGACAAAAAGGTGGAGCAGGGTAGTTTGAGCGAACAAAATGCACAGTTCCATGTAGTGCAGAAGCCGGAACCATCCCGTACCAAGGAGCTAACTCTACGATAGTCTCCGTTTTGGAATGGCGAGGAAACGGAAGAGTGTGGTTCTTCTCATCGTTTGTAGCCCATCGTAAAGATATGCATTTCAATATGTGGTCGATGTTTGTTGCGGGGAGTAAAACCACGAAATACCCGGACGAATGCCACCTCTGGTGCGGTAAGTGCAGAATCAAGGAGAGATATTCGAATCAGAGTGACTACCTGGGCAACCCAAGTCTCTGAATCTTTTCTGCTTTCCAATACAGTGGAAAACTTTGGCTTCCTAGTGGGACTAAATGCTGGAGAAGCGAAGAATCGTTGTATGATGGGGTATTTGGGTCGTTCCAGCTGAAGTTTCTTAGAAGACGAATCGAAGTGTTCAAGAGTCGGAACGAAACCGCCTTTCACGAGGGTCGAATTCGCCAGAGTTATCCTTGTCCTTTCTGGGAAGTATGTAATAGAGTGTTCATCCAGTGTTTCTTTCAAGAGACTGAGGAAAGGAGGAAGGGCATGTTAACCAATTTGGTCAAGAATCGACCCTGCGCCCGTACTTGAGAACATCTCTCTAACAGCAGTCCATGATTTTGAACTGGATATACTTGAAACACAATGTTGGCGAGCTCGTAAAGTGAAAGGACGCCCTCTCACTTCAAATCGAGGGAGCTATGTGGAAGTTCCTGGTAGACCTGGATTACGGTGGTGAGGAGTATTGCCATTCCATGGTTTCTAACATGTCCGTGCCCAATGGAGTGAATAGTCTCCTCCACAGCCGTTGCTGTTCTTCTGGGCATCTTTTTGTAGTGTCTCTTAAATAGCAGGTGCGCATGTTCGTATATGAACGGGTCGTAATACTTGATACTTCCCAGACGTAGAATATCGTTTACGAGATGATCGAGAAGATGAAACTTCAGAGTTTCCAGTCTGCAGGGATGAAAATTCACCAGAGTCATTGCTGCGGAACGCTTGAAGGCTTTAATCTCCGAACCTAGAGATAATAGAGAGCTTTCATTTCAATACGGATCACGATTGTATCTGACTATAGTCGAAAACAAGTCCGATTACTAAGAGAAAATGGTTGTGATTGGAGCAACGTCCTGTTCTCCACAGCATATATCAAAGAATGCACCTATGAAGGGGAAGACCATGGCACGTTCTTTGTAGTTTTTGGCATCTAGCACCCCACGGAGACCGTTTTTAGTGAAGATACCATCCAAAGATTTGTCTTTCTCCTGCGTGGAGAAATCGATATGTAAATCTTTGGCAGGAGAATCGCGTTCTATGGCAGCTAGAATTGCGTTTGCATGATTGAGGAGTTGGGTGCGTATCGTTCGAAATGAAGACGATGCAGATGTTCTTATTGTGTTGCACAGGGTGCCTGACTGCATTATATCGATTGTGGCGGTATTTATCAGCTTCGAGATGCCGAGATGCAAGTTTTGTAACGGTTCGAATGATCACAGATTGTATGGAGACAATCCCGGGATCATTCCAAAGCTTATGGGAGTTTCAAGTAACGAAGGAATAACAGATAGGGAATTTGAACGCATCAGAGTATCCGCCTGAGCTCTCTTTTTCCTCGCACGAGGTGGACGTCTTTCCGCCTCGTCTTTTTGTGCATGTTGTAAGATAACTGTGTATGTCTTTTGGATGCTTTTCGTGTGCTTTTGAGAACGTCCGTTGAATGAGGTGGGAACATGACTGCCTAAAGATGAGCGAGGGGCTTTGCATCTATGACACGGGCTTCCCGTTTTGGTCCCATGAAGAATAGACAGAATGTCCATAGCCTCAGGAATATCCGCACATTAACTTGGAAGCAAAGGATGGCACAATCGACTTAGTTTGTCTTCGCCGATGAACTGAAAACCTTTCTGCGTGAGATTTAGAATGGGCCCCAGGACTTGACGAAGAGATTCTTGAAGGATTTGCATCCTCGACTCGCGTAGAGACTTGTTAGAAACGAATGGAATTGCGTCTGCTTCAGATGCGGAAACCTCGAGCAGTGTGGTACGAAAGTATGCCACTACTGTGAGGTCATCATGGATGCACTTACAGCGTAGCTCGTCGGAGAAGTTGAGAAATATGAGGTTAAGAGGATAGGCGGTAACCGATGTTTTGCTTGAGAGTTGTTGAAGACTTATCAGTGTATACCTGCAGAAGACCTACGAAAGATTCCCTGTAACTTATTTCTTGGAAGTACCACACTATTCTACTATCCAAAGAGACCATCACCATTTCCTTAAGTTTTGAGGTGGCCTCTCTTGCGAGAGAGTCGGACATGGGGCGAGATATTTTCGTAGAGTGGGTCAGAGATATATGGTGGAAGAATATGTCTTCGTTGTTAGCCAGCTAGAGCTGTTTCACAAGTGTGTGAACGGGGTCTCTCGTGTAGAGGGTGGCTCTGAACGTACATCCTCCTGGCGAGACAGTTCTTCGATTGAAACCGTCTTTTGAGGCGTATCGTTCGAAAATGGCGTTCTTCAGTTCTTTACAGCGCTTGGAACTTTTTATGGTCTCGTTGAATCGCTTTTGCCAGAATCGTGGGTCCTCAAATAGCCCAATTAGTTCGTCTGCTTCACGATGACCGAGGTTGAAAGCTACTGAATCCAGAAAAACCGTGAGATTATCCATAGGCAAATCACCGAGGGCCACCTCAGAAGGCATTCGGCGGGAACTGCTTCCGTGTTCTCTCTCTAATGCCGCGGGACCCTGGTAAGGAGAAATACAATGCGAAGTGTGCGGAATAGTACGGGCGCACGGAATGGGGTCAACGATGTCCTTGGACACCGGAGGCTCGGAAAGGCGACAAGGGGCAGTGAATGTTTCGGAAGATGTAGGCATGGGCGCAGAAAGCTTGAGACGCTTGCTTCTTCAAATGAGCCACCTATCGTCGTCTTACAGCGCGGCTTTCCGACGAAATGAGCAATGGTTAACATACTGTTGAAGAGAAAACACTTCTTGGCCAGTAACGAACGGGCACCCACGCTTCTTATGTGTACAGCAGTAGATCATGGGAAGAAGAAATGAAGGAGAAGTGACGACAAAGACGGCAAAAAATCGTCGTTGAAGAGGAGAAGGGGTCGGGCGACAGTCAAGATCGACGTCAAGCTGAGAACGGAGAATATTTTTGAGTTTAAATCATGTGCTTTCGTTCAAAAAGGAACGTAGGTACAGGTCGACCTCAACCCAGGGGTGTACTTCTCGTAATATCTACCACTGGTTATAAACCTGTGGTTTCGCAACGTTGTACGCTGTACACCTGTCTAATCTCGCAAAGAAAAATAAATCTCTTTCCTCCTCCATGGCCGCCGCGCCTCAGACGTCCGACCTTCCGTTACCATCGTGATCCGTGCCATTTACATCCTCGCGTTATACTCCGCTCCGTCCTTCTTTTTTCCTCCCTCTACTTTATGGAGGCTCCATAAAGTAGAGGGCGGGAAAAAGTAGAACCGAGTCATCGGTATCTTATGGATGTATTCCGTGCAGTCTTTTCGTACGTTCTTCCATATCCTTCCACGTATCTTTGCTCTAAACTAACCAATCCTCACCGCGTTTCTTCGCGCTCTGTGACATGTAAACGGCAGGAAATAAGCTTCTCACCCTCACCTTCTTCTATTTGTTCAAGATATAGAACGAGTTGAAGGGTGAAAACCGAAACCCGGTAACCCAAAGCGACGACTGTAAGTACGCGACCAATGGTTCATTTCGTTGCGCTACAGGCTCTAGCTTCGCCCCTTGCGCTACTTTTCAAAAGTAGCGCAATACGCGAGATGCTAGAGCCTATGGTGCAACAAACCAAGTTGGTTTCTTGGCGATCTCAGATCTCTGACTGTTCGGGATAGGCGATTCTGGTACTCGGTTGGGACATAGGCTGCTCTCTCGTTTATCGCATCCTGGGGTACTTTTGCTGCATGGGCATTCTCGGTGTCGTTGATTGTGAGTTCTCGCTTGGAGACCTTTCGCGTTTTACTATGAATGGATTGCTGCTAATCCAACCGATCCCTTTCCTTTTTCTTCTTCCTTTTGCGAGTTACTAGGTCCCTCGAATTTTCTAGCGCAACGTTTCTGTTTTGCTTTATCAATGGTAGGTTTCATTGCATTTCAAATGTATCCAACGGAGCATTGACCAACTTATGGATACTTTCTGCTTGCGTATACAGGTAAATGACTTTTGGTACGGACGTAGCTCTCGAGTTGAAGGTGCAGGTTCCTCAAGTTGGCAACCACGCATCTGGGCATGGTTCCCTACTTGAGGAACGGAGAGGATGAGGCGCTTCGCGCCTCATCTTCTCGGAGCGCGTATGCGTTCTACCGATACCGCACTTTGGTGGAGGTGCAGTCTGCGGCATCTGCCGCAGATTGCGCCTACACCCGCTCCATCATGAGGAAATAGTACATGTAATATAGCGAAGTAGTGGTTAGCAAAAGCGGTCGATAGAAGAATAGATACGAATAAAACGGTATGATTTCGTAATGGGCATCATCTGTACTAGCACCAGTATTCCATGCGTTGCAGGGTATCATTCCGCAGAAGGTATCGTGTAATGTGCACCTTAATGGAAACTAAACCTAGACTTCGCGAAATACCGTTCAGGTAGCTCTCGACTAAAGAACTAGCACGAGTGGAAAACCCAACAGTATTTACTGCACAGCGATTCTGGACGACCCAAGCAATTATCTCCAAAATTTGAAATAATTGATCTCGATATTTTTTCAAAAATTTTACTGGACGACCCTCGCCAAAAACTAGCGTTTGCAAGAGACAGAAGATATTCGAGCGTAGATTCCAAGTTCAATGAACAATATGCCTCCATAAAACGCGTTTAGGATTTCAGAGCTCGGCAAGTGTACTTAAGGCACACGTCTTGCCAACCCCTCCCCTCTAAGCAGCTACAACAGCAATCATTCAGTCCCTACTTCAACCCAAAACCGCAGCCTTTAGACTACCTTCTCTTGTTGTTAGAGTTCCATTATCCAGAATCAGTTGGGGTGGATTTGGTGTCACATTGACCCTCGCAAAGTACATTTCATGCTGTGTTGGTTTGAGGGTAACCATTCTTTGACATTCATTCACTTGGCAAACTCTCTGAGCGGTGTCAAAGATGAGATCCTCATTTAGTACCGCAGGATAATATCTTTAACGAGGCAAATTTTCAGACCGCTTTCTACAATCTCTTTAAAACTATTCTGAGAAACGAATTTTTGATGGAAACCATCGGACGCTTGGAGTTACGGGCGCCTAAATGTCTCTCAATGCCTCATATAGTGGCAGCAATGCCCAATGCATGACTGACATCTTCAGACAACGTGACACCTTCCCATGCACGTTGAAACAATCCGTTGTTTTTAAACATATCGCTGTACGTCCGGAACATTCTCGGATCACGACATTCGCGGGTCGTTAAATGGTAATATATAGAGGCTCAGGGCCAATGTACACGACGTAGCCGACGTAGAGATACGAGTCAATGGCAGCGCAATGCTCAAACACTCGTACCCGCCACAGAAGCATCGCAAGGAGCAATAACTTCTCGACCAATGAAACCTTCAAATTTGGCTTCTCCGCCTATGAAAGTCGTAGGGTCAAACATTTCCACAATCACTCCAATATCTTTTGTACAAGTCAGAGCAAACATTGCAAGATTTACTTTTGGCGGGCATACCAAACCGAAACATGCACATAAACCACGCAGGCAGTGACCACGCCTGTCATTCTGCAATCCATTCTCACCTTTCCCGCCCATAATTCATTCACTCACATTACTTGCCAATCCATACTTCTATGTAGTCTGCGGCGACTGCTTCAACTGCCTGAACTGACCTGCAAGCAACAGTATAGAATGAACTCCAAACTTTGCAAAAGGGGCTTTAACGTCGCAGCAGGCCAAAGGTGGTCACACATGGCCACATGTAGTTGCAGATTGAGATTGACCGTGAGAAGTTCAAAGTTTGGCTTTAATGCCAAGGTTACAAATTCCGTGCAAACTAGAACGATCACAAGCTTTAAATCATTGGTGTAAGTATCCTTCCACAAGAATTGTTTTCAAAAGGCCACATTGTACTGAGTGAAGAGATCTTAAAGAATTTGTGCAGTGACAAAACGCTCTGTTCGAAATTTAAGAGCTTTTCAGCCTCCAGTTAACGCATTGCCTCGTACAGAAAGTGTGACGCCGCATGCCCAGCAATCCAAAGACGTGCGCAGAGAAAAAAAGGGGCCACTAGTGGCGCACGTTAGGTCTGAACATGAAGCACCGCTTTCGTGTTGGTGCTTACTGTCATCTAGACGACGCCTGCAGACGCTGTTTATAATTGTAAGCGTATGCATTTATTTTGAAGGACTACGATCCTTTTGTATTCCAAGAACAAGTTGAAGAACAACTGTTTATTATCATGAAGGGAAGAAACAAGTCTTTATAGCAAAATACCTTGGAATTCAACGTCAATGAGAGCTTTCCGGTGATGTGCATATTTGTGACCTACATTCCGTTTCCATGTGTTACTTACGATGCACACTTTCTGTAATATCTATTGCTTTGCAATGAGCAGCACTTATCCGTTTTCTGGTTGGCTTTCTGTATGACGGTCGTTGGAGATTGCGATAGTTCTTGCTCGGCACTGGTTTTTGCCGTACCCCTTTCGTTAGCTACGTCTGAGCAAAAGGGTGAGCTGAGCGTCCTTTCTTTGCACTGAACTTCTCTGTGAAGTTTTGCTTGCGCTTGGTTATCTTCAATCTTGGCCGAATGGGTGGCTTCAATACCGGGACGGTTTCTTCTATATCTCTATCAGATATATGGATTCTGTCCTTTCTGTCATGTAACCATGCATACCAATATTGAGTTCGTCAAGATTTTCTTTGCAACCATTTCTCCTCTGCTGTACCGCCTTCTTGCTTCTTTGAGAAGCTCGCTAAAGTTTTCGACCGCGGCTGGCCCAATGCTGTCAACAATTCTGTGCACTTGGTTAAATATTGCATGATTTTCCGACCACTTAAGATGCTTCTGAACTTCAGCGTCAGTACACTTATGAAGAAAGTCTTTTAAAATCCAATCATGAGGAAGTATGCTTAAATCGGATTCCATCAGCAAATTCAATCGTTCCATATCAGGAACCCTACAGCTATTGCGAATGTCACAGATACGGTCGAAGTTGAACTCCTCTATATTTTAGCGCCAGTATGGGGGAAAAAAGACTTAAGCTCTACAAACTCTTCCAAGATATCTTTCAGATGCGGCTCTCTGAGTACATCGTCTTTGTACGCGAAAGCACATCTTACGATGTGGCGACAAGTAAATCTCGTTGACTCTGTTCTGTTACAGTCACATCTAGCAATAAGCTCACTCTACACGTCTTCCTCGTCCTGTGTCTCTTTTCAGGCGAATAGAACAATCAGTGTTGTATTTGGAGGGATAGGGGGAGGACAATTAGGTTGTTGAAGCTTCTGGATCAAATGAAAGCTCCATGTGAGTTCAAAGCAAGCCACGGAACCAACGGTTGTTCTTTCAGAAAGCTGTAACCCTGCCAGTGCAATTCTTCGGGCTGTAAAACATGCACGCTCTTAATCGCATAGTTTCGGGACGGCTCAATACTGAGTGCCCGGAACTTTGTCGATGAGTAACTCTTGTACTTCAAAATACGCTCGTCAAGAAGGTGAGATGAGGTAGGCAGCATACAATGTCGAATTGATCGGTAGCGAGAGCTCAGTGGTGATATCGAACAAACTCTTGCTTTTTTGCGCTCCTCCTGACGCCTCTAACTCATCACTTTTAGCTGTTTTGGGATATCACTAAATGGCATCTTCTTGGATAAAATGTAAGCTCGATATCCCGAATTGGAGGCTTCTGTGTATCTCTTCCACTGAAAAAAGAAACGACGTGGTACGGCGATATTGCGAAAACATGCCAAAAGCATATGTGATATGTGTACATATCAATATGTAAATCACACCCGTAATTTCTCCATGAATCCACGAAAGTATTTGTCTACAAAATCACTGCGACGTTCTGTGAAGATAACAAGTGTTCTATATCTACGTAGATTAAACATATCCTTCGATATGTCATCGTAACATCCAATCTGCTTGATATGTGCACACCACGTAGTTACATTTTGCATTTGTTTCTCATTCAAATGCTATTCATCAAGCGCAATGAACGATTTTGTGAAAACTTTTTCTGTCGCTGCGATACAATGGGAGCTCTGGTCCATAGAAGCAATAGCTGGTAAAATCGGGATCATAGATTTGAACTGAAAAAGAAAGTCCAAAACGTCGGCTTTGGATTCGCCTCCAATAAATCCCACAGAGAATGCTACCACAAAGCCGTCATTAGATCTTCCATTAATCGTTATAAGCGGAAGCCTATAACGATTTGCAACCGTTTTACAATCCACTGATATACCAGGCACAACACCAAATTGTTTATAGTCTTCAATCCACTGCGCCAACGCCCAACAAGCTGATATCATTCGCCCTTCCGAGTCTTGACTCTCAAAGTATCGGTTCTCTACATTGTTCTTACGTAACCAAACAAGCTCCTTGTACAACTTCATGCATTCCAGATCTCTCAGATTGCTAACAGTGCGTTCATACCCGAGCATTTTCTTCACTGTCCTTGGGTTTATGAGAATATTATATTTATTCTGAAGGTCTCTAACAGTATCTGCCAGAGAGGAGTGCAGTTGGTTTGTCATATGGATGGCCTCCTTGCGCATCTTAGCAGGTAAGTGCCTAATTACAGCTGTGAATCGCGAAGGACCGTGGTTGTTCTTAGCAATTCGGGAGTCCCCGACGTAAGATTTTCCGTCTGTTTCCTTCTCAGAAAAGAAAAAGAGTTTTAATCGTTAGCGAAAAGCCGCAAAGATTGGGCTCTCCGTTCTCTCGACACTTCATTATGCACTTCTTAAGCATGCGTTTATCTTCTTTTATCCCGAATTTCCGATCTAGACATTTATCTCCGAAAAGGATCGACATTCTGCACATCAAGTTATACCACATTGTCTCTGCAATAAATCTGACCCCCCTGATCACCTCCTGTTCTGGAAAATTACATGGTAAGCTTTCAAAGTAAGCGATAACAGTCGCCTTAAAGTAGGGATCTATGTCATCGTCAGCATCATGGAAACTTCTTCCTTAAAACATTCCCCCTCTTTTCCCGAAATTACAGTACGGCTACCATCTGTGCTCTCTTCCTCCATCGGAATGCGAAGAAGATCCCTTGAAACGTCTTCGTCATCATTAAGAAAGAGAAATTTTTCTATAAGTTCTACTCGGCTACTCTCCCCATAATTAGGAAGCTTTTCCAGAAGAGCAGACGGTACTTCATTCTGAGACAGAACGCAATTCAGGTCATCACGTTCAAAAGAAGTCAATTCCAACTGCGGCTTATTGTCCGCATCCGGAAGATTGTAATATTCTTCGTCGCAATGCTTCCGTGGTGACGAGTAATCAATCGTTCCTGTACATATGTATATGACGTTACTCTTCACCACATTTCCTACGTCACCGACGCTGCCATACATATACACACCGGCACCACTTTTCTCGACTGAAGCGTAAGAATACACTGCAGGTAGATCATAACTCCGAGAGTGAGTGAAAAGATCTCCTTCTGCAGTTACCATCCGAGGTTTTATCTCGGGCATTGTACATTTAGGGTTGCGAAAGTGTGCGATGTATCACTTCTGAGGGGTGATTTGACCATAGGTTGGTCTGGGCTTCCACAAAATCATGAAATGAAACTGTTTTGTTGAAGGTCGTCTCTACTCTAGAGTTCGCATCACTACGGGGGAAGCATTTCAAATAGAGCGATTCCGAAAACCCCTCATTACTACGGTGATATTTTTGTTTCCAGCAACTGAACCGTTTAAGAATTACCTCCTTTCAACCGTTGCATCGCTTTTCGATCATCTCTTATGTGAATTCGATGGCGTCATGGGAATGCTTGAGTTTGACAGAAACCTTCCAGCTTGCGTTAATGCTTTCTAGTAGACCATGGTTCTGGAAGGACAAGAGCGAGCGTAGCTGCCTGTTGCAAGCATCGGAAACGTGCATTAATGAGACGTTTCTGATCCTTCTTTGGAAACTGTGCCAACCTGCAGTAGTGAATGCCGTACGTGTACCATTTCGAACGCGCAATGGAGTAAATGAGGAGCACTATGTCAGATATTTCACCACTGAGATGCAATTTCTTTCCACTTATGTCTTCTTTCAAGAGCTCAACAGAATTTGCGTCAACTTCGGTGTTCTTACTTGTCTCCTCAAAGATATCCGTCTTTTCTATTGGACTTCTCAGACCAACCGTGTACGTGTCATCTTGTCTCGTGTTGCTCTTTGGGCTTTTCATTTGGTTTTCAAAAGATGACATAGTGCTTTCCATGCTCCCAAGAGTACCTATCTTACCCTTCACAGGTGTTGTTTTGGGTTCACTTCTTTTTGCATCTAACAAAAGCATCGTCTATGTCTGTAACATATCAGTTCCGGCATTGATAACTATTCTTTAGAGACTTCGTGAAGACCTTTTCAGGTAAAAACTCAACAATGAATTTAGCAACAGTGGTACTGTCCAGAAATCTAACCTTTCTATGAGACCTTCGAAGCGGACAAGGAGATACGTTAGCATTCAAATGGTGTAATTTCGCTTTCAATCGCCTCTTTGCCGTTTTTATGGTATCATTTTGGATAGAAAGTGCTCTCGCTTCCGGGTCAGTGCCTTCAGATTTACAGATTTCGTTAACTTAACCCTCAATTTTCCTTTCCTCAGTTTCATTTTCGGTCTTGCATACAACTCAACATCTTCCCCAGATTTCAATTCCGCTCCCGCCAGAACGGGAGTAGATTCACCTATATTGCTGCTATTCGGTCTTAGTTTGTTTGCTTCTCTGCTTTTCTTCAATGCCTCAAGAACCGGTTTCTGATTCTTAAGCTTTAAATCTGTAGGCCTTACTACACTGTCTTTACCTTAGTTTAAACGTGTTTGACCTTCCGCACGGAATCTGAAGTAATGTTGGCAAAACGTTAAATGGTAATCAGATACAATTAACTCGGTTAAGTCTTCCGTTTCAAATAATTGAGAAGATAGCATAAGTTGCAAGAGACGGCTTCTTGTAGACATCCATCGATAGAGTTCTGATAGATCTGGATCGTATCGAACTTTATACGTTTTCTTTGGCGCCAATCCAGCCTCTGCGGCTGGCTCCGTCGCAGCTGAAATGACGTAGCAACCATAGCTGTATCCATCTTGTTGCGTTTTAAAGCCCGCATATCTAACATATAGTTTTGTTTAGAAAACGAAGCCTGCTCTTTTCCATCAAGAACAATAAATTCAATTGCATCCTTGAAGAGCTTTAAGGCATTTTCAGGACATTTGAATCTTAGGCTATCTCCAAAATAAACAATGGGTTTCTCTCTCAATTCTTGAGGAGGAACGATGAATTTCTTCTCAATCAATAGTCGGGAATGAATTCCATCAATAATCAAAAGCACAAGCACTGTGTGAATTGCAAGATCTTCACTAGTAGCGTTAAGTGTAAATACGCTTCGCAGATTATGAAGAAAGTCATTCCGCACGGAAGGATTTTGCTCAATGCGTCTTGCATACATTTTTATGTTGAAACCGGTTTCGCAGCTTCAAAGCAAACCCCCTGAAGAGGTTGCGTATCCATCAACGCAGACGCAATGTGATCTGCACTAAGATGTGATCTCTTTTAGAGCTTCGAACAAACGAAATTGGTGGATCATGGAGTTCCTCCGTTTTGACTATTGTGTAAAAGTGATAATGCACAATTGGAAACCTTTTTGATGAATTTGTGGCTTTGTCTTGCCAAAGTGTTCAAGATCTCTGAAAAATGTTCTGCAAATACTTGATATCTTCTCATCATCTTCGTTTTTCAGCAAACGATTTAGAACTGTTTCCGGTAGTGAGAATTAGTAATGGTGTCTGCATTGGTTCTCTTCGTTATCTTGGAAAGCCATCTTGGAATACGATTGAAATACTTACATAAAGATGTATATATTTCGAGACAGGAAAATTAGTGTCATTCACTCGATAGACAACTGACAATATTGTCTCAATAATGCGAGATGAATGTACCAGGAGGATGAACGGGGACGTTGAGCGCAACCATAGACTTCAAACAGAGACAGTCACATTGCTCAGTGCTTGTCACGTTTGAAAATGGCACGCTATGTGACATTCGCCGAAATATCAATGCTACGTTATTTACGTTTGCTCTGACTTGTACAAAGATATTGGAGCGATTGTGGCGATGTTTGAGCTTACGACTTTCATAGGCTGGGAAGCCAAATTCGGAGGTTTCATTGGCCAAGAAGGAATTGCCCTTTGCGGTGCTTCTGTGTCGGCTACCAGTGTTTGAGCCTAGCGCTGTCATTTTCTCGTATCCGTACGACAGCTAGTCGTGTACAATGGCCCTAAGCCATATATAGGTATGAGGAGTGGGGGAGTGTCTCCAGAGTCTTTGGCGCCGCCAAAACGACGAACGAATTCTACAAGTTCACACATCCCCCATTCCTTTGTAATAGACTCTAGGCTAAGGGTGAAAACATCAACGGGTGCGGTTCTCATTGCTTCCATTATCAAATCCGGGCAGTCATTCCCATGCTCGAAAGAGCTGACCTCGAGAAATATCAAAATATGTCGCTGACATAGGCGATGGTACAGAGGACGAGCGATAGGTCCCTTATCTTGACCAGCATGGCTCAGCAATATTTGAAACCGAGATGTCCGAAGAAGATTCGTTTTGAGACATATTGTTGAGAATGAGCGGCGTCATCTAATGTGTCAATCAAAGTGGAACGTTTGTATCCAAGTTCTGAGGATTCACCAGTTTGTTGCAACAAACTAGACATACTTAAACGTTTCACAACAGCGTTTCAAACAAATTAACCGGTTCCCCATAGGTTGAAACGGCCATTCTTGTATCTGTTTGCAAGCGTGCTCCAAAATGGACCAGATGCCCTTCGCAGTTTATGGCCAATCGGGACACATCAAAGACGTGTATGCTGTAAATATATTCATATATACTTCTTAGCTTTTGTAAAATGCATATTTAGGATTTCTACTTGCTACGTATTTCCCACCTCGAGGTGGAGAACGAGTGCTCGTCTGGCGGATGCTGCGATTTTGCATGGCAATCTTCTACCTTGTACTTGCTCTTCTTGTCGGTGAGGAATTGTTCGTGCTTATGGAAACGGCTCCAACAAAGTCCAGATGAAAATGAATCAAAGCTTCATCGAACTACCTCCGTAAAGACCAGAATAGTACTTCCAAAACGTACATACAAGGCCACATCCGTAGTTGGCCTTGTCAAAAAATTACCAACAGTAGGAAAGATCCTTTCTATCCCATGGGGATCCAAATGGGAGTGCCGTGGATAGATGTAATCAACGATTTGACTCAGAATTCTGGTGATCGTGGTGAGTGACAGAACTATAGAAACCACGCCGTCTGCTTTGCGCCGCCGTTCGTGCATCCACCATTCGCAGAGGCGCCGTTCCCTCCTTACCGCCCGTTCTCACGTACCACTGTACCCAACGTACAGCTCGTTCGGTTCTTTTTGTTTTCAGCTCCTCAGCGCTTTCAATGTCTCTGAAGCCCGCCCATTCTTTGCCACCGATCTATTCTTTGCAACCGGCCCGCTTCGTCTTCCTACAGCTCCTCGCATTCTGCCCTCCCCCCTCAGCCATGTCAGACATCGCTGCTATGCTCCAAGTCAACAAACACGTGCTAAATCAGCTTCACCTTGATGACGCCGCGCAGATTAAGCAAGCCGAGACCGCACTCAACCAACTCCCCACCTCGCTTCACCCGCAGTCTGCGATCACCCTTGTCGATCGCATGCTTCATCCGTAACCGCCGTTCACTGATGTACAAAGACCTGCCGAAATTCTACATGTCTCTTATTTGCTCTAGCAGCGTGTTCTGACTTCCTTCACCGACTTGACGAAACCGTTACGTTTGCACGTTCCCCAGTTTGCGCTCCGACTGGTGTCTCCAAGTCCGCTCTATTCTTCCATGCATACCGACAAGGCCGTTGCGTTTCTTGCCGCACTGGCTGTTGGAGAATGGTGGCAACGCTACAACAACTTCATTAATGACGTCATCGCGATGCCTGCGCACATTGGCTTTCAAGTGCTGACTCATACCTCCGATGACATGTATGCATTTCATTCCTCAGTACATTCCAAGCGCCTTCAGGGATTTTGCGATGCAGTGGCGCTCAATCTTTCTACAACTCTGCCGTTCATCATATCCGCCGCCGACAACTTTCATCACACTGCCATCTGGAGTGCTCTTCTTTCCGCTGTACAACGCATACGATCGTTTCTCTTTTGGGCCTCATTCCAGGCTTTGTTTTCGATGCGCGTTCCTCAAGCTTGTTTCAACCTCATTTACAACCGTCGCGGTGATATCAGAAACGAAGTTTTGAACGTTCTGTTGCATTTCGTCGGAAGGACCTTTCCGTCAGCAATTGTTTCAGAGGGTGATTTCAATCCCATCACTGCTTTTTGCCAAGTCTTTTTCAAACTGCTCAATGTGGTTGGACAAGCTCATCCAATGCTCACTCTACTGTAACGCAGTCTCGTGCATCTTACAGACTCGTTTCCACCATTAAAGAAGCGTGGTTCAAATCGGAACCCCAAAAATCGAGTGATGAGGAGGCTCACGAATTCCCAGAAAAGTTCTTCGAGGTGCTCTGGAAACTTTGAATCATTCCTTTTCCTTCCTATGTAAACAACGCGAACGGATTTTTGAATAATGACCGCGACCTTGTGGCAGGCATCGTCAATTTAATGACTGCGGGTTTGACCTCTCTTTCATATTTGTTGAGAGAAACAGTCTTCAATTTCATTACGTCGACCTCTGCCTATATTTCTAGAAAGAAGGTTTGTTCTGAACTTGCTCAATCCTTATACCTCGCTTCTTACATGGTACCTCTGATAGTGTGTTAAAGTTTGCTGTCTCCACTGACATGGAAGAGTAGGGCGAAGGTGACTATGATGGAGATGCATTTAAGGGTTGCCCGGAGGAAACTGAATGGACTCATGTACGGTGCGCTTCGGACGGTTTCTCACATTCCGCCGGAAGTGAGTGCAATTTTCTTACTCTCACGGTTTGTCCGTTTGCTCACAGTGCCCTTGCCGGATCCAAAGTATCTATTGGTTCAGGGCTCTATGGACAGATTTTGTGTCCTGGTGCGGATAGTAAGAGCTGGGATTTTGGAGAGTTCGTCGTGGACAGAAAAGCGTAGTGATATTCCGTAGATACAACATACCCGACGGTAGACGCCATATGCTGAATCGCTGCGATCAAAGTCTCTGCTGAAGTTATGACGCAGAAGACTGCATTTCAACAGCAAGAATTTAAAGTAATTATCGCGTGGAACGACGTCAAGTTTCTCATTCTCAAGATTCAACCATTGCGAGTGTTGGTCTTGTTGTATTCAACAGAGTCACAAAAACTCGATGAATGCATTGACCCATTCGCAAGTGTTATAGACAATCCCAACACATCTACCTCGGCACGATCTAGTTCTTGTGTTTCTCTGCATTCAGTTTATCGGCGGTTGAGGCAATCTAAAAACGCCCATATTGGGCGGTTTGCCAATATGTTATGCGACTACGCGGTGAAAATGGTGCTGAACCCCAAGTTTCTGAAGTAGGACAAGATGCAGCTTCTAGAAGCAAGCGCAGCTTGCGTCATGTCTATACCTGGCGTCAAAGAAGCGGAGCAGAAAATTGAGTGCACGTTAATGCCACTAATTAACATGCTTTCTTCACCTAAGGCTCTTTCCGTACTCCAGTTCCACATCATCTTTCTGGAGCTTCTAATGAAGGGAACCGTCGATGAAGTATCGCCGATAGTAAGCTCTTTTACAGTGTTGTCCAGCAGCATGAACCAAATTTCTCGCCTTGTAGCAAAAGGAAAAGGTTCCAAAATCAATCTCACTTCTGGTATACTGTCCCATGCCGTTGCCCCGAAGGCCGTTTAAGTAGTTAATGTGTGCTCCCCTGTTTGCATGCCTTCTTTAATACAGCCAAATTACCTCGTGACAAGACGAAAAAACTTCGATACAACGTTCTACTACCGACATGCAAATATTTGGTTTATCTCGTTAACTTGGACAGTAGTGAGATTTTAAAGAGAATAGCAGACGGGAATGAGTCATACAGAGAAAGGCCAAAAGGCTTTCAGACAAAGACCTTCTGTTCCCGAAGAACGAATCTATGATATTCTCTCCAGTTATGGGACCGATCCCCCAGGTCAGCACTTCGCCTCGATACATGAGACGATTCACACCTTGAAAATCAGTGGATAAGAAACCAATCGCGCTTCCGTATTTTCAGGTGCGACAAATCCCGAGCACATTTGAATACGCTTCTGAGAGCCGTCTGCATGGATTTTCACTGCTTACAACCATATGACATCCTGGGGATTGTGTCCCGTATTTTTGGTCGGCTCCTGTCATTTTCCGTTGTCTCTTCAGATCCGTCGTTCTTGCAGAATGTGCCGCGGTCTGAAGTGCCAAAAATTCTCCACCATATAGGAAGGCATATTTCATCTTCAATTCAGGGATCAGATACGTATAACGACTGGTCCGCTCTCGATATATATCGCGGTTGTTGCAGATCGTGTGGTTACGCAGAGCAGCATCGAATTTGATTTCGGCTATGTACCTGTCCCTTGCCCTAGTGAAACTCAGGGTCATTGAATCACTATGCGGCGGTAAACGAAATGGATGCCTTTTAATAAAATGTAAGGGCACTTTAGAGGAATTTAACTTTTTCAAAAAGTCACACTCATGGAAATGTCAGTGAAACAAAAACTTACTTACTTTTCAATGACGTTGGTCATATTACCTTACTTCACCAGTCACCCTGCATGCAAGTCTACTGGAAACCCTTTTAGTCTTCCCTGAAAGAGTTTTGCCTGGGTTGGTGAGAAGAATGATTCTGTTTCGGCTCAGTTCGAAGAGTACTTTCCTCCGCAGTTTCAAGTTCCCGTTCTTGGGGCCGCACTTTATTCGTTCTGGATTGCGGCTTGTAATCCCGGAGAAGACGCTTATGAAAGAACCACCTCCTTTTAGTTCCCCTTTGTCGGTATTTCACGCGGTGCGGGGGTTGTATTACAAACTGCTTGCGGCTAATTGACTAATGCTCTGAAAGATTACATGATGAAGTGTTAGAAAGATTGAGAGTAGCCGCGCGTTACTCAAGTTCGCTGGCAACGAAAGGAGAGCGCCACTGAGGCACATACGTATACATGCGCATTACTGATCGAGAGTGATGCTGGCGTCAATGCGAGAGATCCATAGAGACATAAGCAATTATCGGATGCAAAAGTGAATCGACACTTTAGACTAGGTTCATTAGTGCTTAAAAGGTTCTACAAAGCACAACGCCACGGATAACTAGTTTTCTGGAAGTAACCAGTTTTAAGCTTACGCAGTTTTGCTGCAAAGGGAGATCTCGAAGCCGTTCGAGGCCAAACCGAAGTTGCTTAAGCTCCATGTCAAGACTGTGACAGGCGGCTCCTCCATTCTCTCAGAGAGTTTGCGACGGGGTCTCTAATTTGTACTCTAAACAAACAGAGACAATTGTGACAAGTTTTCTTTATCGTATATGCACAAGTATCTATCTATTTTCTCTCGCTCGGATCAGATGATGTACTCATCATACTGAACTGGCTTTGGAAGGAGGGCGGTGCCACTCGCCGCTGCGAAACACCGGCAGCAGCCTGTGCTACATATTGACCAGTGTGGAAAAAACTGCGGGTAGCTCCCATCCCCATGGTTCTTCCCCGAGCACGTTTCCCTTCATTTTATGGCTGTACGATCACTCTGTGCATTCTACGCAAGTTTTGTACTGGTTTGCCCGATATTTTACATAGTTTCGAAGATTGTGGGCATCCAAACCGAAAGCGGAACGAAAGCGCGACGAATTATCTGCGAGTTACATTGACAGAAGAAGAGTTTCGTGACGGTATCATGTCCAAGACTCGATCGTTGATAGCAATTAATTCTTTCAGAAAGGCTGAAAGTTCTCTCTGTAGCTGTTGCAGTTGGACTAACAGAGAGAGAGTCCTACATGCAAATTCAATCAGTTCATCAACCCTGGTAATCATTTGAAGGGTATATGGACTATCTGTGCCTCACAAAAGGGTTCAAATGTCTACTATGTGGCCTTTATGGCGAAAACCTGATTTATGCCGTATCTGCATCGTATCTATAGCGTGCGAATGGTTGGTTTATGGACGGCATTCGCACACAACAGGCCCAGTGCCAACCTCAGAAGATTACGTTTTTTATTCCATTACATCTGCAATCATTCGTCACGCACCAGGCACTCATACGGCACATATGCGACGCAGAGACGACTTATATACGACATTTTGCCGAACATGGCAGAGAGTAGGAACCTGAAACCCCATATCAGACATGAAGCGTACATACACCACCCAAATGTTCCCCTGGCCAAGATCGTGTCTCTGAAACGGAGCGCTAGGACGATCAATACTGCCGTCCACCCAGAGGCTTATGGAACTTCGTGAACCTTTTGATTCTTGTAAAGCACTATACCACAGCCACTAGCGATGTGACTTTGAGTTCTTATTATTTGCTTTTGGGTCCAACTGGACCGCACCTCTTGATATTGAAAGACATTTTCCCCTGAGAAACTGTTCTATGGTGGCTTCAGATAGGTGCACAACCTCTCCGGTGAAATAGTGCTTCAAATGCCGCCGAAAACGAGGTATAGACTGCCCGAGATTCTTGCGAAGGGTTCGATATGGATCCATCCAGCAAAGCCGCAGCAATATGCAAATCTGATACTAATGTAATCCGAACCCCTTTCATTCCGAGGAGAGATCCTTCCTTCCTATTCCTAAAACCATTGAGAAGGTGATCACGATTATTTTCTGCTGAGTTTGGATAGTTTTCACTGGGAAGCTTCTTCAACATTTCTTCCAGAATTCGCGTGGCCTCATACACTTTAGAGCACAGTGAAGTCTCTGAATCAAATATTCGTAGATACGTGCGACAGGCAACCGATATACCGTGAGCTTCCTCCGCTCGTGCAAAACTTTCATCGCTTAAGATTGGATTTGTAAAGGTTTGCTTTTGCGCCGCCTTTTTACCTTCAGTTCGTTCGGTGAAAAGCTTATCAAATAGTTCTTCTGTAACCAAATCATGCCGAAGGCGCCTTACACTCCTGAATGCTTCTAGAGGCTTTTCAGCAGATGCAAATCGAGCTGCTGAGACCTTTTCATAAGTTTCGACGTAGGTGAAATCGATGGAATGAGTGAGGAACCACGAGAACCACCCTCCTTGCTAACGACGTCTGCACCACCTGCAATTGATTCCGTGCCAGCAGGTATGTCTTCTTCGCAGTCTGCGTTTTCATCGATAAAATTTTGGAGCTCCCCTATCAAAACCGATGGTCATTGAATCATCATGCTGCGGTAAATGAAATTGATGCCTTTCAATAAAATGTAAGAGCACTTACCAGGAATTTAATTTTGTCAAAAAATCACACTCATGGAAATGTGACTGAAACAAAAACTTACTTATTTTTCAATGACGTTGGTCTTATTACCTTCTACACCAGTCATCTTGTCTGCAAGTCTACTGAACACCCTTTTAGTTTTTCTTTAACAAGTTTTGCCTGGGCTCTCCGTAACCCTCTGAAGAAAGATGAAGCAAACGCCCAGCGTGAACAACTGGAGTTTCTGAACCTCCGGTCTGAACATTTGAGTTCGAACCACTCAATCGGTTAACATCAGTTTCAGCAGCTAAGTCAGGTTGGCCGGTTTGGTTCACATCATTTGATTGTACGTGGTCTTCACTTTGAACGATATTCTTCCGAGACTTTTGCCGAAGTGCAGCATTATAGGCTCTGATTTTCTCCAAGAAAACCTCCTTAATGGGGCGATGTTTTCTGTAGAAAACGACAAGCTCAGATATGGTTTGTATAACATCTCTAGTCCACGGTATTTCATCAATGTTTGACATTAGCAGGTGAGCAACATGGGCCTGGTCTTGAGAGGCGACCATTACTTGAAAGGATCTCGTGAGCGACTCTCTGGCTTTTTTTGCTGAACTTGTATTATATGTGATAATACCTGCAACCTTCTCGATATCAATCTATTCATTGATAATTTATTTGGAAATCTTCGCATATGACAGTGAATTGCACTTCTCAGCACCTGAGTAAACGGTACTCAAGAAGAACGTCTTAATTGTCGATCTTGATGCACCAGTTACTCTTACGAGAACATTCGTCAATGGCGATCCGTTAGTATCTTCTGACGAGTCGAACATTAAAGTACCAAATCCTTCCTCCAGTAAATTGCCTAGCTCGCTCAACACTCTCTCTTTGATTAATTCGTGTTACTCATCGATTACACTTCGGAGCTGAAACCCGGATGGAAACTGGATTCCACTCCTTTTGAAAAACGCGCATATTTGGTAAATGCTCGATCCCGACCTTTCGATTTATCGAGAAGGGAAATTGGTAGGTTTCCATTAATGAATAACCGGACCAGGAGCAAGTTGGAAATTTGCTGCTCTACAGAAAAGCATTGATTTGCAGGACGGCTTGCAACAGTATCCTTTTTCTTGTGAGCAAATGGGGCGTAAATTAAGTCAACTTCGCAAGCCATGGTATTAATGACATCCGAGACAATCATATTCGTCATACGCGTGGATGTATTCGATACATATTTCCTAACATGCACAACTGTCATATTAGGAAAAGAGTGTTTCAAGAGAGGCGGCCAGTTTTTGTCCTTATTATTGGACCCCCAGTACTCTCGCACAGGCCAAAGAATATCAGTGCACAAGGTCAGGTGAAAACAGCGGCTTCTGTTCTTCTTAATTCCACAATTTTTCTCAGGACACCTCGCATTCATCACTGGATTAACGTTCTGTCACTTCCGCTTACTCCTGGAAGTATTCGTTAAGTCTGTCATTACGGTGGCGCTTGTTTTCTCTAAACTTGTGAGCCCCACTATAATAAGTAAAGAATACGGTGATTTTGCGATGCGAGGACAGTGAACTGCTTGGCGCCACGCTTGTTCCCTGTCTCTCGGGTGGGGCAGTGTTGACTGCATTGAAGTAAGAAGAGTTTCAGTTAGATTAACAAGTGGCCTTGACTGCAAAACAAAACTTGATGCTAAATTTGGGTGCCAGGCTAGGGTGACCAGTGAATTCGAAACTGAAGGCGGTACAATGTTCAAAGCAGCAGGTGACGCAGGTGGAATTGAACCGTTTGTGTACGGAGCAGTTGTGACAGGGAGCTGAATGTCCGCATCGCTAACTGACCCGACGTTCAGAGCATCATCTGGCAACTTTATTTCTCGTTGTTTTAATAGATGTAGCGTTTCCTTAAAAGAAAATTACAGGTCTTCGGAGACCGGATTATATATGAGAAGAGAAGCCTCCCCGGAACTTCGGTATCACTAGAGGGCTTGCAAGGAAATTATCGGTGGCATATCGGAATGCGAAAGAGTTTAAAAGTAGTTCGGTAGGGAGGGGAGGAAAACGAAGCGTCTCTGCTGGCTTGCATATCAAGTGTTAGGCAAACGGTGCCACGGTGCAAGTTGCACTGAAAGCTTGCCTAAATTTGTGATTTGGCAACGGCGCTGAACGCGTTTCAGAAACAAAGGGGAGAGTTATTTTGGTGTAAATCAAGATCACGCGCGCGAGTGAAATCTTCTGTGAGAAGTGTATATTTGTAATCAATATAAAATCTTTGATTAGAAATGAAAAGTTTTGAAAACGCCATTTTGGTGATGGTGTCGGCGGTTACAGCCAAAGGGGGCAAAAACAATGAAAATAAAGTTTGCTCTCGTAGAGTACCAGTCCAATCGGACGAAGAAGCACTAGCCAAATATCAGCTTACGTAGATAGAGTGCGGCAGAAGCCAAACAACCAAGCACGAACACAAGAACAGAAGAGGGATACCAAACGATAGACAGAAAGATAAGGAAGAACAAACAAGGATGATATATGTAATGAGATATGAATAGAAATCTGTCACAACTGGGCAATGAAAAGAGAGACCTGTGCTCTAAAAGATAGTGTTGTTCTTGTTTCTAAGTGTCGCACGATGACGGCGGCTCCTGTAGTGGACGCGCAGATCGTGGGCTTCAGAGAACCGGATGTTGCAAGCCTTGCAGTGAATGTCCAGCTCGGTGTAGTTTGCACAGCGCAAAGCTCTGCGATGGCGACGGCCGGCTTGATGGACTTCAAGCTGACGCTGGCTCTGGACCTTGATGTCACAGACACGACAGCGTTTGAAGATTCGCTTACGCGGCGGAGGGTTACGACGGCGCTTCCCCTTCTGAGTGGCTACGCGAAAGATGTGGCGCTCTCGTGGCCCGTCAAGAGGCTGCACAGCCGACTTCTTTATCTGCGGAACGGGATCGGGGACTTCTTCTAGACGCTCGTCCGGGTCAACCACGGACGAATACTCGCTGGATGAAACGAAAGAACTTGGCACTTGATGTGAAACAAACAAGAAGTTAGTAGTCACACAAAATGCCAAAAGAGCAGCTGAGAACAACTTACTCTTGAACGATTGCCTCAGGGCCGCAGTTTAGTAGGAACCTTACGCCGTATCACACAGTGTGTCTAGCAACAACAGGTGCAAAGCAACACTATGTGAGGAACGGAATCACAACGCGAAAGAACCAGCGAAACCAGAGTCCAAGGCCGACGAGAGAAGCAAGCGGACAGATGCAGGCAGGGAAGGCCCGCACAACGAAGGAGAAACGGAGAGGGACAACAAAAAAGACAACCGCGGCGGGTAGAAACGGGAAAGAACGGTAACAAAAGAAACCAGCACGGAGGAGGCGGAGAGACGGGGAACCAAGAAGAGCGGACTTCGGGAGAGAGAGGCACGCCCGCACAAGGCTAACCCAACGGTAGGGTAGTGCTGACGCTTTGCCGACTCACACGAGACGAGCCCAGAAGAGGGGCTGCGTGAGTAGCAGGGAACGTTGGGGGCGGTGAGACCAAGCCGCCAAAGGGGGAGAGTGAGAGAGGTTGAGGGTGGGGGGGAGAAGGTTGAGACGACGAAGGGGAAAAGAGATGAGGAGTGGAGGTGGGGGGAGGTCGTCGAAGGGGAAGTGGTCTGGCCGGAGTTGAGTCGGAGGCGACTGCTCCGGCCCTTTTATGCACAACCGCACCGTCGATTCCCGGCGAGAATCGACGGTACGGTTGGCTTGGCCAATGGCTGCGTTGTATCTACCGTACTAGCCTATAAGAGGCGTAGGTGGTAGATACTTTTAGCGCATATGCCGCCACAGGGGGCGCCTACGCAACGCCGTACAGAGCGTGGAATGCACGTGTACTTGCGCAAGCGCAGGCGCCTCCCGTGGTGACCACGAATTTGGCAATTGACAGCCGATGAGGTCGGGTGGTCAGCGTCGGAGCGCTCTCTGCCACTTAAGTAGACAATCTCATGTCGCCCTGCTTGTAGTGCGGCGCCTCCTGGCCACACGCAAGGTAAATTCTGCGTAGAAAACTAACTAAACCTAAGATAGGATTAACTACAATAAAGCATTTTTAAACTATATTCTGTATTCCCGCTGCTTTGGGCACAACGCAGCAGTGTAGACACGTACGCCTGTCACGTGTACCGTTTGACGGGCCACAAGTTTCTCTAATGAGAACGTTTTGGCATTTCAATTACAGCTGAGGTAGATATCTCAGGAAACGATCGGTCAACTCTTTTGGGCATTATCTTGTCCAAGACATGAACTCTGGGGCCCACTGTCGGCCAAATTACTGTACGTTTCGAGCTTTAAAATCTGCTGTGAAATGTATAAATGTTGACCGGAACTAGGACAAACTGAGCAATCCTACCAACTTGGGTGTGTACATACCCTGTGTCGAGCTCAGTTACAAAGAGAACGAATGGATTATGGCACAAAAGTAGGGATTAACGCAAGAGGTGCACTGCCGCGTTATGGGTAGGTTAGCTAACGATTTCAACGCAAGTTGTTCCCTGGAATTCAACTTAACGCTTGAGAAGAAGCAACGGCGGCCTGTATGTGGTCCACGATCAGTTCCTTATATTCGTCAGGTGCGAAACACTCGGGCACTCTCATTTTGGGCATAATTATGTGTGCGTAGACGAGAGTGCTCTCAGATAGCAGTTGTGAACTGCACAGTAGATATGAATGGGCGTTGCGTAAACTTCATGGACTGGAGACGGCAGAAGTGTCCTGAAGCAACACGTAGCTGCACGCACTCCGGAGGGCGGTGCAGTGCCAATTATCTGTGAGTCACGCAGCCAAACGGACTTGAAGATAATCAGGTTTTGTGGTTCTCTTTCAGCCGGCGGTGGTGCACTGGGCTGAATATATTCTCTGGCTCAACTTAAGATAGTACATTTCGCCGTTCACATGCGACACACAGGGGTTCAAGGCGTATACAGTAGAGACAAGATGATTCCTACCTTCTTTATCTGCAATGGCATTGCCAATCGGGCGGGGAGATGGCATTCCAATGGAGAAAGTGTTCTGGATGACGTACTCGCAGTAAAGGCAGTCAGCCAGGTCGTGGTCTTGAAGTTCACACGCAAGTTCAGCTTGAACGATTGGATCATTGCCGTCAAGCAGTGGCGGCAACTGCGTTGTCGATACAAATGTATGAAGGTTTGGCTGAGAGCAAAGTTGACATGCTGCGGCGCAGCCACAGGTTGGGCATCATCGAGCTTTGTTTCTAATGAATAACATCATGATAGGGCATGATGGGCTGGGAAGACAAAGTATTGGCGAAGAGAAAAGCATGAAGACCACCGGCAAATAATCGCACTCCCCGTAGCAGCATTTGCGCTCCGCATAGGGGCGCTCTCCCAGCTAGTAGGTGGCGTTCGCGTAGAAGCATCATCAAGCTTCCTTTCTGATCCGGCATTCTCACACATTGTAGCGAAGATAGCGCACCGCAAATCCGCGTTTGCCGAGCTAATAAGTGGCGTTCACGCAGCACAGAAACAATGCTAGATGAAGAATCCGTAAAATAACGTTAGCAACGCAATTGTGAGTTGCACGACTCAAATTGATATCCGTCGCTCACGCCATTGCTGACTCAGCTGCTGTCAGAGGCATTTCTAAATGTCGGTCTCCTATGAAGAGTTCCAAGCGCCAAATAAACAGACGTCTCGCTCTCTCACTATTTTCAACAGTATGGAACATGCAGTTACGAACCTTCTGATACGAAATCTATAGAAGCCAGTCGATCTCCTTCACCGCTCATACGTCCATTCTCTTGTTCTATTAATCGCCGGAGATTTAGACTACGCTCTGTTTCGCCTACACCGGAGTACCAACCAATGATCCTCATGGAGAATCTTGAACAACCATATAATCTTTATGAAGATAATGTTGATTACTTCTGGAGACTTTTAGGCGCTAGTGCCAACTCGTTCTTCAAAAGTTCGAAAGCTAGAGGTGCCATGAAAAGAAGATCTAAACCTGAAGGAGTAGTCCCTATTCAGTCATTACCGGTTCCCGAGCATAGTGCAATCGACACGCAAAGTGCAATTGAGTTAAACCGAGTTAATATTGCGCCGAGCGTCTCAGTCTTCTGAGTTTCAGACCGTACAAGTGACACCATATCTGTGCGACGCTTCTTTGAAAACAAGCAAACGAGGCTGCGTTACAAAAAGGGAGAGAAATCGGAGCGCTCATGAACGAAGACGTAAGCGCGAGAGAAATCAGACCATGTATGATTGGCCTGTTCCTTTCGACGCGTATCGGCCTTACAAAGCTTCATGGCGTAATCGTTTGCGTTCTTTATGTCTTTCAGAAGGAGAAACTTTCCAAAAGCACCAAGTCCAATGAAGCTAATTACGTAAAAGTCGGCCTCTGAGAAGAGACGACGACGCTCTCACGAGAACGCTATCCGCGCTGTGCATGCTACTCTCGCATGTGGTCGTTCTCGTAATCCCAGATAGATATGTTTGCAATCTTCTACTTCAGCTCGTTTGCAGGCTTCTTCGTGGTCTCGAGCTGAGCGCGCTGCCTAACTTGTCCAGTACGTCCGACGCCGTGAGCGCATGGTGCCTCCGTTCGAACGCGGGCACCGACACGCCTCTCATTACGGTTCACGAAGATACCGCTGCTTCGAGGCAGTGCGCACTAAGCTCTTGCGGTGTGGCCGTTACTACCAACTAGCGCAAGATCCAGATTGAGTACGTCGCGAGCGAGCCCAAAAGAAGGTCGCCCTTTCCGCCTGCCCTTTTCAACTACGCGCGCTCCTGGAAGCTTGTGCTGCAGGTTTGGTGGGCAACTATCTCGTCGTGCGTGCCTTCTAACAGCAGCAGTAGGGTGGCGCCTAACATTTCGCACAGGTGTTTGGCTGTTTGCTTGTTGATTGCGGACAGTAGAGGCTGCAGTTCCAATTTGTTTGGCGTGAGAAACAGCACGATGTGTCGCCCATTCTGCGCTTGAGCTACTGAGATACTAGCTCTGTCACCGCCGCGTTCTGCGAGGGAATCTACAACGAATCAGCATTCTCCCACAATCTTGTCACCATCAGGCACCACATTCTCCACCACACATTGAAATACGCCGCAATACTCATCACTTCTCTCCAACCCCGGCCCAACCACCACCGTCTTCCCTTGCAACAAAGCGCAAGCCACCAACTTCAAGCCAGCGTAAACCGTAAGCTATCACTACAAGCGTACAACATTGACCTCTTGTCCTCAAACGACTGCAAATCAGCTCTAATGATGGCATCGCAGCTCTTTAATGTGAAAACATCTGAGCAACGGGATTGGGTTGACCGTGATCCAAAACATATTTGGCAATCTGAATGACGCTATCATTCTCAGGTTGGAGAAAAATCGCTTGCGACCAGCGCATTCAATGTCGAAAGAAAGAAGACGCATGGAAGCTGTGGCAAGCCCATTTCCTTGTGGCTTGTGAGCTCTAATATGTTCAGTATGGACATTTGTTTCGATTTGGATAGACGTTCAAGATTGTCCGGGGAACGAATCCGAGGGAAAGTATTATGTACTTCTTCGGAGGTATTGTAAGCCATGAACGACCCACAAGATCCGTGTCTGTCATATGGTGCAGTGCAGAATCCGAAGTAGGTTCAAACCTAAGCAACTCTGGGAGAGGTTAGACATATGCTTCGTGTCTACTCTGAGGCCCCCCGATTGTAAGATTGAAGCGGTTTCCTTCATATATCGAGCACGAATATCTGTGATTTTGAAGAAGCGCATCTTCCGGTCGCCTGGAACGAAGTGCATAATATCTCGTTTTGTATTAACATCCTCCTGAATAACATCTCCTGCTTTAAACCTTCATGTTTTCTCTTTAAAGATTCATTTAGTTCTTTGCTAAGCGAGAAGGAATCAATGTCGGAAAGGTCCGGCGCATAAAAGTATTGGTAAAGTTGTTGAGGAACCCTTAACAGAAAACTGTTCCCTTTCTCAGTGACACCAGAAAAACGAAGGATTACAGAGCCATTCTCTGAAATGGCATAGACGTCTGATACTACAACATGCATTATCAGCAACAGAACTCTGTCGCGATCGAGAGATGGGATTGGCCGCGGCCACTATTAATCTCAATTGGTGTTAACGAACGGATCAGCTCTTATCGGAAGTCATCTTTAATGCGACGAAGACAATGCATGAAGGAGCATTTTGAGTTAGACTAATGGTAAAGGTAGAAATCAGAGTAAAGATCTTAACTTACGCCTCATGTACCTGGATAATCAGAATTTTCGTTGTTATGGCAGCTGCCCCAAGTGTCCGGAGACGGTATCGTCATATTCCAAAGACCGAACATATAAAGCTTTCGGAGCTGAGCAGGTACACAGTCATTATAAATCTCGCCGGTCTTGCAGGAGAGCTTTTCTAACATCTAATGACTGATGATCCGTGACGCTTCAGAGTACCAATATCTTTGAACTTTACGAAACTGTATACATGTTGTGTATAGATATCAAGATCTAACCAGAGACAGGGCGCGAATGAATTTGGCATTGATTATGCCGATCTTAAACACGAGTTGTTGGTTACTTAAGGCAAGCTCTTCTCGGCTTGACAGAACTCGTTCCGACTATGTCTATTTCTCGTTCCGAGAAATTTCCCCCAAATATCAGGGCGGCGACATCTTTGGAAGTTTACGCGAACCAAGCATAATGGCTGACAACACACAGCACGACCCCCAGGGCCCTCCAGTCTACCAACTGAAAGTTCTCAGGCGGCTCAGCTCATGAGGCTGGCCTGGACTACTGGAAAGCCGACGAGACACGACTTTGCGGCCGTTGTCAGCAACCTCAACGCGGCGAGGCTCGTTGGAGAAGACAGTGTGTTTGAAAGAGGCCCACACGTGCCTGTTACCTACTTTGGTTACTTTAAGCCACCAGCGGACGCATTTTTAAACGATTTAAAGGCTAAGGATCGACGATCTGCAAAGGATTGGGAGTACCTGAATGCTGCTGGAGTGTGGACGGAGACAGGACTGGCTACCTTGGCGTTAATGCGCACGGGCACTGAAAGCATTGAACACTTTGATCGCATGCTGTCTCTGGCTGAAAGTTCGTTCAAGGCAGCACTGGAGGTTTTGTCGATGCGGGCACAGTACTTTCGCGACATCACGGAGCAGGGATTGGAGACCGCGAGACAAATGTACTTTCTTGTGGAACAGGGACACGATGCTGTCTTCTCGAACCCCTACCGCAATGCCCGGGAAGCTCTTAGTGCTAAGCTTGAAATTGAGGCCGCTAAGCAGCTCGCAAAAGAAAGGATCGAGAAATCGAAGAAAGGGAAAGGTTGGCAATAGTGCCGCCCAGAATGCGTAATGCCACCGAGAGAGATTACCGCCGAGCAGGTTTCGAAGAAGGTACCTCTGTGGCGAAGAACGTCCCAAAGGGCCGACGCATGGCGGTCTATTGGGGCCTCCGAGTTCATGGTACCGGCGATACGGTTCGGTATCCGCGATATGCCAACCACGCCGTTCGTTCATGGTCTCGAGCTGGGGATTATTCTCCAGACAAGGGAGGACAGGGCGTTTTCCCTAGCCGACCTCGAGGAAGGACTGCGATCGGGAGTGTACGAAGAAGTCCAACCCTCTTACGCCCAAGCCTGTCGTCTTCGTGAATGCATGATATCGACAGCCTTCACGACATGGACTAGAGAGGGCGAGCAAAGAAAAGGACGCTTTCTGGTGAATTTTCACAGGCAAAGCAAGCATTGGCAGAAGGGAACGGTTTGCATGGAGACGTTGCCCGCATTTGCACTGGAACTGAGAAGAAGGGACGTGCTCATGTCTTGGGACGTGAAAGGCGGATACCGACACATGTATCTGCATCTAGATATACGCGACTACTTTCTGTTCCGGTATGCGGGGAGATGTTTTCGCTGCTCTCTCATTTGGTTGGGGCCGGTCAGCGTTATGATTCACCAAGATGATGCGCGTCATGGTTCGCCATATCCGAGATGCGCTGGGATAACGCGTACTACCGTATATAGACGACTTTCTCCTTGCTCCCTACTCCCCTGGCAGAGCGGCTACGTGGGCGGATTGCGCAGCGGCGCGGAAAGTTCTCAGCGTTCTGTTCAACGAATTGAGAATCGTTCGGCACCCCACCAAGGGGTGCTGGGGTGGTTCTACTTTCATGGACCATCTGGGAGTGTGCATCGATACCGAGGAAATGAAGATTTTTGTCACGGACGCAAAAGTGCAGCGAGTACAATCGATGGCGAAGAAGATATTGCTTTTCGCACAGAGGAACAAACGGCTCGTGTCCACAGCCCTTTTGCGCAGCTTCTGCGGTGTCTGTGTGGCGTTCTCTCTGGCGCTGCCTCTCGCCCGTTTCTACTCGCGCTCTATCTATTGCGACCTAACCACGACCGGACTAACGTGAGCAAGTTCAGGCCCCGAAACCCACTTTCCGGAACTGATGGGTGGCCAGTATTGCGCCCAAAGACAAAGTGCGCCCCGCACGCGTCTCTCGAGCCAATCGCTGCGAGACCTACGATACTAGAGGGCACTTACGCGTGGAGAGGGCAGAGACATGCACCGTGTCACCATCGACTTGTGCATGCACGCAGATGCAGCAGATCTCGGCTATGGTGGAACCCTTGGCATCACCGGGTTTTTGGAAGGGTCAAGGTTTCTGGACAGGGAAGGACCGGGCGCTCTCGATAACAGTCAGGGAGCTTCGAGCGGTTCGAGTATTGTTACAACGACACTTTGCGAAGTACGTGTCCACGCCGGAACTGCCTACGATTTTGCTGCACGAGGACAACCAGGCGGTAGTATCGGTCCTGAACGCCATGGTGGCAGCCTCGCCGGCTATGATGAGCGAGCTTCGCAAGCTACGGATCCTGCTTCAGGCTCTTGCAGTGCGTTTCGACGCTCGCTGGATTCTCACGGCGCTGGATCTGCTCGCCGACCGTTTGTCTCGGACGTGGGATCCGGGAGATACCAGAGCTACGGACGAGTTCATCGAATCAATCCGTCAAGAGTACGGATTGAACGAAGTCGAGTTCCGCTGGCGCCGGCTCAACGTGCCTTACCTAGTTCGCCGCAAGTATCTTTCCGCGGAGCTGCACCAGCCTTGGTCAGATGGCAAGGTGAGGCTTTGGGCTCCTCCATTCGACCTAATGCCACTGGTCGTACGGAAGGTCGAAGCGGAGCAAGCAAAGGGCGTTCTCATCGCGCCGAACTGGCCAGCACAAGCTTGGTTCGGGTGCTTAGCGGAGTGGAGCTCCCAGCTGGTGTATCTCGATTCACGGGTAGCGCGAGACGCGTTGTGCCACTCACCCCACAAACGACAGAACCCAGGGTGGGGGATCGTTCTCGCCATCAGGACCTGACAGATGCCTGAAGGTCCGGTGTTACGGCAACCGTGCTCGCGCGCTCTGGCGCTGGATTGGCTACAGGAGACGCAGAGGAAGCCGCGCGCCTGCTAGCCAACTTGGGTGGTCGGAATCTACTTGGAAGAACCGCGTATTGCAGTTGTCACGATGGCTTCGTTTCTGCGATGAAGAGGGCAGATGCCCCATGCCAGCCAATGAAGGCGACGTTCTGGCCTACATAGGCTACCTTTCATTGGAAGGCCGTGTGGGAGCCTCTTCGCTTCCCCAATTTATCTCGGCTGTTTCGAAGTATTATACCCATCATCACGTTCATTCATCTACACAGTCTTCTCTCGTGCGGGCATTGATGACGGCTTACACGAAACGTGAGCAAGCTGTATCTCCAGAGACATCAACGCGGATTGGAATGTCAGCACAACTAGTCCGGAGCGTTTTGGATTATGGCTTGCGCTCGATGAACCAGAAAGATACCTTGGCCTGCACCAGGGTGGTCTTTGCAATCGCGTTTCAGGTGCGGTCGGTGTCTGTAGAGGCTGTGAGGCCAGCAGATATAACATGGCACGATAACTCGATCGTGGTTCACTTTATCCGAAGCAAAAATAGTGTGGCATCAACGAAGCGCAGGCCGCTACTACTTCGACTGCCACGCTCGCTAGATTGAGACTCTCGCACATCCTCTATTGCCCTGTTTCGAAAATGGGCCGATACGCGACCTCCCTCAGACTCTTTCTTTCAATGGGAGCTTTCGCCTATGTCTCTTAGTGCGGCGGTGAACATTGTACTCAAGCGCTTCGATATACGGCCTCCTGTGGGTTGTCATTCTGGCTCACATAGCCCGAGAATTGGTGATTTTGATGAGCTACAGTGTCTCCAGTTTTCACGCGTATGAATTGGAGCGCTGAAAACATGTTTGCCGTTTACTATGACTCTCGAATTTCGGTCACCCCCTCCTCTCATTGGTTCTTTGAACATATGCGCCCGAACGCATAAGCCAACCTCCGTTTTAATTCGGACTTCACGAAACTGTACAAATGTTGTGTATAGATGTAAAGATCTAACGAGAGACAGGGCGCGAATGAATTTGGCATTCATTATGCCGACCGTAACCACGAGTTGTTGATTAATTAAGGCAAGCTCTTCTCGGCTTGACACAACTCGTTCCGACTATGTCTATTTCTCGTTCCCACCCAGCCCCGTGTTCCGCCCTTACTATCAACATGTCTTTCTTTCTCGCTTTTCATGCTCGCGTACGTTCACATTGGAGTGCCTTGCATTCTTGGATGCAATCCTTCTTCTACATATCTTTAATCTTGATTATTTAGTAAACATTGTTTGATCTTCATGATTGGAGCAAAGCAAATTAAGAATTATTCGGCGGTTTCATCTCCAACGATAACCGGTGGCATAACGAAATAGACATTAGGTTAGGGATAGCACCAGAGTCCAGCAGCGCCTGGGAACTAGTGCCACAGAAAGTAACATTCACCACTTTGAGAGTCTGAGGGAGTGAATGAGTAGGAGCATAACTGACAAGCCTTGACAAAATACCTCCGGAAAGAATGCGGCGAATGTCTTTCTTGGCCTCGTCCGCGTCGCCGCGAACTAATTGAAAGAAAGTAATGCCAGAAGGAGCTCTCGCCAACTCTTCGTAAATGTTATATTTCCCAACGTGTTCTTGGATCTTCACTCTCCGGGATTTCCTTTTAGACTTCTTCCCAGTGCACTTCCTAGTCTTTGTCGACTTTTTGGGAGGTCCTTTGGCTTGCTGACAGGCAGTCCTGTTGCTATGGGATTCGGGAAACATTACTGGCGAAAGCTCTGACGCGGAGCAACGCCTTTTCGCTACCGGATTCATAACGGTTCTCATAATGAGATGGTACCGATGGCCGGTGACGTGGCTAAGTTATGAAAACTCCCTTTAATTTTGGGTATTGTTGGGATGGTTTGGTTGGACCCTTAATAGGTGGACCCTGCATGGGAAGTGCTTAGAAGATGTGATAGTAGGCCACGTGGTGGAGCTGGCTAGTTAGATATTTGTGCCACGCCCGTTGGGGAATACCCTGCGCCCTGACAGTGGTTCGCCCACGTGTATGATCCTCGGGAGGAGTGCACTGTAGATACCGTAGTAGTAATAGTATATATGCTCGGGTGATCTCACCCTGGAGCCTCCAAGTAAATGGACAACTGAGTCGCGCCCTGTTGAGGATCGGGCTATAGTAGACAGCTGCCTACGTAGGTTTACCACTCCCCTCGGAGAGTAACCACGATTGGTTTCGGCGCTACTACCCCTCAGGGTCACTTAGGAAGCTTGCATCTTGCCATCTCTGGAATCTTTGTTATATCTATCCCAGTGAGCCAAGTTGATGTGCGTTGGATGTCCCAAAGATTCGAAAAAGGGACATCCAATGTTCATCTTGTGTACATCATTGGCGCACCCAGGATGTTCTAATGATATTCATCCAATGACCTTATGATGTACGTAAATGATGCACTTAGCTACTCCAAAAGATGTACTCTTTTTGTACGTAGGGTAAACTAATGATGCACGAAGATATGCGCGTATGATGTCCCAAAATCTTCTCTACATCCGTTGTACATCACGACATCCATGGGACATCTCTTCGTTCATCATATGTATTTCATCTGCACATTACAAGGATATCTTTTGGGGAGCTCAGGAACATCATTTTGGCGCATCCACGGGGCATCTATGGGACGTCATACGCACATCTTCCTTTCTCAGGATACGGAAAGCGGACATCTTGGGGACATCATTCAGTTATCATGTCACCTCTCTGGGTATCGTTGTATCGGTCCATTGTTGTTGTCATTGTATTTTGTTGCTTACATTCGTGACTGTTGTTGTCACCCGTTCACCTGGTTCAGGTACTGCTTCCGCCCCAGTATTGGGTATATTTTTGGCACGCGTTTGTGCGTCGCTCCGCTATCGGACCTGTTCCCGCCGGTTGGCACGGTCCGTAGCTCCGCTCCGGTGGGTTGCACCGTGAGCTTTCCCCCGTTGACACGGTTCCATTTTTCTCCATCTCTCCAGGTTCGGATCACACTCCACCTCTGGGTCTACACCGTTCTTTGCATCTCACCTCTGTAGGTATATCCAGTCACCGTCTCCGGTCTTACACCCGGCTTGTCTCGCGACTCGAGCACGGACAGAGGGTTCTACCGCTGTTTCTATCCCATCCAGGGAGTAGGACTCGGACATTCTAGTGGAGATTCCCCATCGCGCCTAGCGCAGGGTTTTGCTCTACATTTTGGTCTCCCGACTTAGAACGGTGGAGGACCATAAGTGGGTTTGCTGTGTGGCTTGGAATCTGTACACTTGGAATTCCCTTTTTGTGAGATTGAAGGTCGCGGCGCCGTTCACAGGGTTGTGACACAAGATCTCTCACCCCTTTTGGCTGCAGTTCGGAAGTCTTGCACTTGTTCGCGTAATAACCCCCGAGTTCGGTTGGCAAGCTGCAGTATGCCACACCGAGCTACATTCTCGAAAGTAAGATCGATTACCTCGAATGCCTCTGCGCGGTCAGGTGGTACCCGCTCGAGAATATCGGTCCCTGGATCGGGAAGTAATCGTGACAACTCCGAGAACCGGAATGCATCCGTTGATGGACAGGAGATTGTGGAAGTCCCTACGCAGGCAGTACCACAACCTGAAGAGGAAGGTCCAGTCGTGGAGACACCCTCTGCCGCACCGCCGGAAAGACTTGACTCTCAGGAGTGCAGTAATCTGGGCACTGGCCTTAGCATTGCTAACGCTGCCCAGATATCCTTCATTGAGTCAGTCGAGGAACTCCGTCGACAGGTTTATAAACTCCTAGATAAGGACGTCTCAAGAGAGGTGCGTATTCTGAGGCAGGAGATGAATTCACTCATGGAGTGCTTCGGCTCCCCATGGGCTTATGTGGAGGAAAGCCGCCTCGTACGAGAGGATACTCAAGCCGCCATGGAACGGATCCACGCACGCTTGGACACCCTCGAAGCCACGATTCGGATGGACGAAGAAGCAGAAGCCGCCCAGCGGAATCGTTCGGAGGACGAAAGTTCAGTTCGCCAATTCACTAGGAGAAGCCGTCGTAGGTCCATGAAGGATTCCCGTAATTATTAGGATGTGCCTGACTCCGACTCCGGAAGTAGTTCGGACAGTTCGTCCTCATCGTCGTCCTCCGACTCTTCGGATGACAGCCGACGCCGGCGTCCCCGTTCATCGAAATCACGGCCCAAGGCTACTTTTACCTCTCAGGGAGCAATCCGCACCCGGAAGGAGGGAAAGAAGCACCCTGGCTTGAAGGAGTTGAAGCCATCTAATCCGCTGTATCGGAAGTTGCTTTCATATCGCTATTATCGACTTTAGGATACCTCCGAAGTTCGGATCTCAAGGGGAACCAGAAAGGTCCGGGACTACATCCGAAAACTCGGCGTTACTCTGAATAAGAGAGAGTTTGCAGGAGAGGGCCCTATTCTGGTCCTGGACTTCCTCGCAAGGTTTGTTCAAGAAGCCGATATACTCGGAATGAGCGAGGGCCAGGCGTATGTAGCCCTCCCGGATTACCTCAAAGCTTTGGCAGAAGATCAGTTTAATTCCGTCCGCGGATCGTCAAGAGCCTCGGAAGGGGGAGTTACATGTTGGCCCGAAGCGGTACACTACCTCCTAAGGTCATACGCTACTGGTCATGCCATCCAAAAGGCGACCTCCGCCTTAAGGGATACGAAGCAACGTCCGGGAGAAACGGAAACAGCTTATTCAACGCGCCTGAATAAGGCTTTCCACCGCTGCGGTAATGTACATTCCTCTGGAGAGAGATGTTCCCTGTTTGTGGATGGGCTGGATCCCCAAATACGAGCACTTGTCGCCCGACATCGGGAGAATAATAAGAAGATGACCTACCTGGAATTGGTACAGTATGCCCAAGCCGAAGGAGACACGCTCCGAGCTAGGCGTCCCTCTAAGACCAAACCTCGTAAGGTACTCTTCGCCGAAGAATCGGATTATTCTTCTGCCCATGTTGATGGGAATGATTCCAATCTGGATCACGATAACGTTAACCTCGTGGGTAGCAACCAAGAATCTATGGGTACTTCTTACCTCCCGTCTACTTCTGTTCCGTCTTCGGAAACGGATCCCGCATTCTATGCGCAGGGACACCCGGTTCAAGCAGCGCCAATTCTCTATGGAGGTCGTGGCACGAGGTTTACTCGCCTCGGATGGAGCGATAACACCCCGCAGGGTCGTGTGGATAGAGATCCACAGGACTATTCGACCCCAGTTATCTGTTACGAGTGTTACCAATATGGGCATATCTCAACGCAGTGTACGCTCCCTTCGCGGGAAATGTCGAAAATTATCGCTCAGTTCGAATCTCTCTCTCCAGAGAACCAAGCTCGTGTGCCCAGAACTTCCTATGAAGGCGCAAAGCACGCAATGGCAGTCCATTTGAGTGGTGGATCTATGGCGAATCAAGCCGCTCCTTTGGTAGCCCAGAATATGGAGGGAAGAATTGAACCCGCGAACGGTCATCAAATTGGTGCCCAGGACGGGAATCGGCCCCGACAGGCTGGTCCTGCTCCGAGAAACTAGACTTGGGAGTCTCCCCTCCGCGGTCGGCGTCTTCTGAGCCGAAGCTGAAGACGCCCGAGGCGCCTCCGCTTCACTCCCCGGCTGTTAGAATCCTAACAAGGAAGATGGCTGCCACTGACGTGGATTCGGAACACTGTGGTGTTCTTCGTCGCCCGTGGGTACGGTCCCGAAATTTCCGTGCTCCGGATAAATTCCTGGTAATGGCCAAGAGTAATTACAAGGTGTATGCCGACCTTGGCCTGTCCACCCAACTCATGGTCAGGCAATTAGCTGTCCTGGATACAGGAGCTGCCCCCAACTAGATCAACAAGAAGCTAATCCCGCCCACTCTTCGGGAGACAATCCGTTTCGGCCCTGCCCTAAATCTCGCCCATGCGAACAATAATCCGTTGAGAACGGCTGGTTATATTACACTCCTTGTACGATTAGGAACTTGTTTGGTACAACTTGACTTTGTCGTCTGTGACTCATTGGCTGCCCGGATTATTTTCGGTTGTGACCTCTGCGATCGGTTCGTGGAAGCAATCCGTCCGCGGAAACGCCAAGTGGAAATGGAAGACGGGTCGATACTGCCGATTGTTCGGAAACCGTTTCGAGCCGCTACGCGGAAGCACGTACCGCTGCCGCCCGCGCAAGAAGCCTCCAACGATGGCATGGTGTCGACAAAACTACACGTCACGAAGTCCGTGCAGTTGCCACCAGAGTCCCAGGTATGGGTCGACGTCAACACCACACAATGGGGCCTCCACACGATACAACCGTTACCGGCTTTATATGAACAGCGCCAAATCGCTCTTGCTAATGGAGTGGTCACTATCCAACCAGATCAACCCTTCAAGGTCATGGTCGCCAACTTTGGAAAATCCACTCAGTGGCTGGTAAAGAACCAAGTGATTGTTACTGTGCTGCCACACCTGACTGCGGTCGTTCCGACAAAGATACCTATCGCCAAGGTTCTCGGAGTGTCTGACCCTAAAGAGGGGAAAGAGAGCGCCGAGTCACAAGTTGTTGAAGCCGTGGATACGGAACAAGCCCAAGAAGACTCGGGTTCAGACAATCCGAGACCTCTAGAGGTTAGTCCTGTGCCACCTGGCAGTGATTTGAAGGATCCTGTTGAGGAATTGATGAAGCTTGATTTGGAGCATGTACCGGAATCCCATCGGGAGAAGCTTCGCGAGATGCTGCGGGAATTCACTCCCATATGGGACGGAACTCTAGGAACGATTGGAGGAACTGAGCATTGCATTGACTTGCTTCCGAATACTCGGCCGATTGCGCAACACCCCTATCGGGCCAGACCGAAGGCTCGGGAGGAAGAGAAGTCTCAAGTTGAGAAGATGTTGCGGGCTGGCGTTATTGAAGCAGCTCAATCGCCTTGGGCGTCACCAGTAGTGCTAGTTCCGAAACCGGATGGATCTTGGAGATTTTGTATCGATTACCGAAAGTTTAATGCGGTGACAGTGAAAGATGTATATCCGATACCCCGGATGGACGAATATACCGATTCTCTTGGGAGCGCGAACGTGTTCACCACCCTTGACGCTAACTGGGGATACTGGCAGGTTCCCATCAGGGAAAAAGACCGAGATAAGACGGCGTTCGTATGCCATCAAGGCCTATACCGTTTCCGGAGAATGCCCTTTGGGTTAACTAATGCACCCGCTACATTCCAGCGTGCGGTCGATATCATACTGGCACGATTTAAGTGGACCACATGTTTGGTGTATCTGGACGATATCGTCGTTTTTTCCAACAATCTGGATGATCATCTGGCCCATGTGCGGGACGTTATGAGAGTACTGCGCGACGCATGGATCACATTGAAACTCAAGAAGTGCGAGTTCTTCACCGAATCGCTCAAGTATCTGGGTCACATAATCCGTCCCGGAAAGCTTTCAGTCGATGAAGTGCAGGTCAAATCCTTGAAGGAGGCGAAACATCCGAGAACTCAAACAGAGCTGCGATCCTTCTTAGGACTGTGTAACGTATACCGACGTTTCGTTCCGAACTTTGCGGACATTGCTTCACCGTTGAACAAGCTCCTTACGAAAGGAAAACCTGTTGAATTGGACCCCTTTGGAGGTGAAGAGACCTCCGCGTTCGCGGCATTGGTTGAAGCCGTGACGTCTCCGCCAATTCTGGCTCTCCCCAAACCTGGGTTATCCTATGAGGTCGACACTGACGCCAGCGCAAACCAGGTTGGGTGCGCTTTGTTTCAAACCGATGAGACCGGGGAACGACACCCTATTGGGTACTGGTCGAGATCGCTAAACGTCCATGAACGGAATTACTCAGTTTCCGAGAAGGAATGTCTTGCCGTAGTCTGGGCATTATCGACACTCAGACCATATTTGATGGGAACCCACTTTCGTGTACACACCGACCACAAGTGCCTTCGCTGGCTGATGGAAATCACCGAACCATCGGGACGCCTGATGCCTTGGAGACTCCGACTGTCGGAATTCGACTTCGAAGTAGTGTACAAGAAAGGCTCCCTTAACCTCCAGGCGGACGCCCTATCCCGTTTGGGCACAGCAGCTGAAGCCGAGCCTACCGGGGACGCCGACATCCCATGTTTTATGGTTGGTGACCTTGAGGGGAGTATGGAAATTGTGACGGATGACGTTTGTGACGATATACTCGTCACACGATCCGCTGAACCGGGTACCGGGTCATTTATACCCATCACGCCCGAGGAGATGATACGGGAACAGCAGATGGATCCCTTCTGTACACAGATACGAGCCCGTCTGAACGGTGGATACCACTTGCCCTTTCAGGTGAATAATCAAGGCTACCTAATAAGAAAGGTGTCAACGAACCCACAAATAGTGGTGCCGCACTCCTTACAGAGTGGAGTTCTTCACCTCTCTCACTATGTGAAGTTGGGAGCCAATCCGGGAGGAAGAAAGTTGTATCTCACATTGAGAAAGGATTTTTACTGGCCGGCAATGGCATTCGACTGCCATGCAGTACGTCGATCCTGTCAGGAATGTGCCAAGAACGATATCAAGCGGAGGAAGCATTCAAAGAAGTTGAAGCTATTCTCTGCAAGGGCGCCGCTAGAGTTTGTCACCATTGACATTCTGGGCGAATTGATCAAAACTTCGCAAGGGAATCAATACCTCTTGGTAATCACCGATCGCTTCTCAAAGCTGGTACGGACTGTGCCGCTCAAGCGGATAACTGCTGCGGCTGTGGCTCAGGCGTTTGTTACCCACTGGGTCTTTGTCTATGGACCACCGGTACACTTACTCTCCGACAACGGCTCCCAGTTCACGTTGAAATTCTTTCAAGACGTTTGTCGCATCCTCGACATTAGGAATCTGTTTACAACAACATATCACCCCCAAACTAATGGTCAGGCAGAGAGATTTAATCGAACCATTCTTGGTGCATTGAGATCCTACGTTGCGGAACACCCCAAGACTTGGGATTTGTACACAGACGCCATTACATACGCGTACAACACCCAGGTACATCGGGTAACGTCTTTGTTCCCTTTCGAGTTAGTCCTGTCAAGGAGACCACCTCCTCTTGCCATTGAGGCACAGCCAACCATGGACGAGTACTCGACACCGAGGCTACACCGCGAAGTGTGGAAGAAATGGTTAACCACGCTGGTGCCTATTGCTAAGCGCTCTATGGAGAAAGCTCAACTAGCCTACAAGCGCAATTTCGATAGCCGAATCCGTAGGCCGCTACCGCAGCTGCGGGTTGGTGATTACGTGTTCCTCAGGAAGGAGTACTACAATCCTGAGAAGGAGAAGCGCCACAAGCTCTCTCCAATCGCCAGTGGCCCCTATCGGGTTGTATTCGTACAGGAGACTACGGTCGTGCTTGGTATCGATAATCAGCACGAGCGGGTATCGCGAGATCGCGTATATCGCGCACCGAGCCCTATACAGGAAGTTATCGCACCGCCGGGTACCGGAAACGATCCATCGTCGTATGAAGTTACCGAACAGTCGGGTACTGCAGCAAACCGTCCATCAGTTTTGCCCCACCCGCAGCGCGGTCTCTCTGACTTGCCTGAAACAACAGAGTTGCTCAAGGATAATCCCGGACTCTCACGGGTTACACCTACACCCTCTACTGAGTTGCATGAGATTCACCCCCCGTCTACGGTATTGGCGCGAAATGCGGAAGCCGTATTGCACCCTAAGGAGGGATAGGACAGTGTAAATCGCGCTCCGGTTGCTCCGGCATCCGCTGGACCTGACCGAGGTGCTGAATCTCAGAATGAGACGGAATCCCTCGCTGGGAATGGTCGCGTTGGTGCTGATTTACGCGAATCGGAGAGCTCGGCGAGGAAGGACCTCAGAAGAAGTGAAGAATCCCCTGCTGGGAGTGCTGCTGCTAAGAAAGTTAGTAGCCCCATTGGGTTTCAATCCAAGTCGTTGGAGCGTACCGCATCTCGCTCGCGCGAACGCACAGTCTCCGCCGACCCCTTTGTGGGACGAAGCGACATGGAGAGCGATGTATAGCCCACCTGGGAACAGCCCGTAGCGGGAGGAGAAAGAAGAGAAGAATCCTTGCGGATTACCCTGGAAAGCCTGAAGAAGGAAGTGGAGAAGTCCTCCTTGAGGGCGTAATGAAGAACACGGAACGCTACCACGCGTAGGACCCGTAATCATGGTAAACGGCACTACCGATAGTGTGCATGCGCAGCCCGCTGGCGGGAGATTTGAGATTACACGCTGTAATCGAGGGCCATTGCTGGAGAGTCGTGCACGCCGCTTGGCAACCGTCGGCCGGGGTCTGACACTGTAGATACCGTTCACAAGACGTGTGGCGCACACTCGTGCACGCGCGCGCCCTACTATCCAATGAAAATGGAGTGCACGGCAGGTCACGCGCCGTGGCCCGACGTTCCCCCGCCCTGCACACGGAGTGCTGTGCACCACTTCTCCGTCCCAACGGCTCTTCCGCGGCCAAAGTGAAAGTAGCTTCCCAGCACGGACGCTACCGTTTGTTGGTTAGTCGCCCGTCTGGGATAGAAAAGAGTTTGCCGGAATCCGGAGATAGAGAGCTTTTGATTGAGCTCACTTGTGAGGCAATTGGACGCCCGTGTCGGGAGTTAGCGCACTCCGTCGCGACGGCAGGAGGACACGACAGTTCACCCGTCCCCCGCCCCGAGAACCGGTTCAGAGCCCGAAGAAGCTACTATCCCGCTTGGCTTTTGCCAATTGTCACTCCCCGATGTCGGCAAAGGACAAGGAAGAAGCCAAAGATGGCTTATACTCACAAGAATTCGTGGTAGATCGTATCGTGGAGCACGAGGAAAGCCCCGAAGGGAAACTACTCTATAAAGTCCGTTGGTACGGCTATCCCCCTGACTAGGACACTTGGGAGCCAATTGAACACCTCCCCAGGTCCAAGGTGATGTCGTATCATCGCCATACTCGGATGCCATTGCCTCCAACATTGGATAACGCGATGGTCGGGTAGCCCGCTTACCGGTGTGCTTTATAGTACTCATGCCCGCCGTGCGGTAAGAAGTCCGAAGAAGGATGCTCAGAAGAGAAGAAGAAGAGAAAGAAGTAGGATGAGATCCTCTGTATCATAGGAGAGATGTAGTAGAATTACCGAATTATCGGGAGACTTCCGTATTACGGAGAAGTAGAAACTGCCTAAAAAGGAATTAAGACATCTGCACTATGTGGCCAGGAACTGGAAGAGAATTGAGAAAGAACAGATCCTGTTGAGGAAGAAGGAAGAAGAAGAAGCTCGTGGCCGAGAAGCATACCTCGACGAGGGTAAGGGAAAATTTGCCACTAGCTGGCTTTAATTGGAAACTATCACAAGACACTCTAAGATTGGAGGAAGACCTCATGAGGGGCTAGCCGCCAGTGGAGGGAGCACCGCTTCCCGTGTTGGGATTTTGCGTGAAGTACTCGCTCGCGAGAGCCGCGAGCCCCGCAACGGTGTTCACTCCCGCGGGGATCGGAATGCCATGAGCCAGGAGGTCAGCACGAAGGGAAGCCACACTTCTAGCCGAATTGGCAGGCTGAGTAGTGGGAGCGATCAAGGACCATCCCGCAGGGGCTTGAACGCCCTCTGTTGGGACCGCTGCCGCGTTAGGATCCGAGTTCGGAATTCCTGTCAGCCGTGCTGGCCCGGCTACGGTGGCAATCTCATCATCGTCCAACATTGGATCAGGTGCATCCGACGGAACGGCGTAATCCTCGAGGAACACGAACCCTACTGGGTGACCGACCGGCATTGCGCGGGGCATAGCCGCTATTGCAGTCGCTTGCTCCTCGGAGATGAACTGTCGCTCCCACGGGTCGTAGTACACCCAGACCCCGGAACGGGTGGAAATTCGCCCCGGTGATCGGTCGCGGAAACGCTGTCGCCTGTCAGGCTGCCAAGCTACGGGAACTCGGTCCCAATCGACCCTGTCGATGACATCCAACAACTCCCCAACCTCTTCCTGGTTAGCTTCAGAACCCAAGGGGGTCGTGAGATCAATCCTTCGGAGGAGCCACCTGAGATTCGGAGGGAGATACCACAATCGGTAATGGTCGTACACATCCCACAAGAGATGAACCGCTGCGCGGGCAGCCCACTCGGCGAATACCAACGACCAATAGCCCGAGTCGGGATTGTCTATCAACCGCGAGCCGATATAGTAGATGCTCGGCGGGAGTTCAGCGAAACACCCCGCAGGGACCTCAACCCGACTCCACCACGATGGAAGGCCCACGTATCGGGACGGTAACGCATCGAAGCGTAAACGATCAACCTCCAAATTTGGATACGGAATCAGATGTCTCCGACGGGAGCGCGCATTCCGCTCAAACCGGACCCTCCTCTCGAAATCATAGAGATCACGGTTGTGACGCCTACTCCGTGACAGGTATCGGAACTCTGCCCTCAGCAAGGGACGACTCCACAGGAGGATATCAGGATCCACTTCACCAAAGTGATACCGATGCTCCGCTTCCCGAAACCCGGCCCAACGCGTTGCCATATGAAACCTCCCCGTAGGTACGGTAGTGCGACACGTCGAAGTCGAATTCTGCCAGAATCGGATGATCATATCGCAACCTTTCAACCCTGGAGTAAGCCAGACGAGCCATCTCCCCACGCGCTTGGTCAAGGGACTCTCCACGTTCACATCAGAGCAAGTGAGGTTCCACCGCAATGCGGGTTCGCCACTCGCGGGAGCGTACTGGATCTCGGGGGATCCCACCTGGGGGCACTCCGTTCACGGCGTAAGAATCGATGAGAGCCTCATCGGCAACTGCTGTCGGGTGAAACCACGGCGCGCGGGAGAAGAAAATGCCCTCGCGGCGGATATCCCGATTCACGAGGAACTCACGACTAATCCACCCACGGGTGTTCACCGTCAACGGGACAGCCTGCTCGGCATTCCAAGCAATGGCGTTAGGATCGAAAGCCTGCTGTGTAGGAGCAACTGGAGGAGCCGGAGGCATCGGAAGAGGAGCACTCGGATGGGGATACGCCTCGTAGAAGCTGAAAGGAGCCACTGCTTGCGGGACCGGAGCATGCGTCTCAGAAGGGAAGAACCGGAGATGGTTGTACCCCGCATAGGGTTGATTGAACGGACCACTATACGGATTCCCTTGAGGGAGAGGAGCTGACTGAAACCCACCGAAGTATTGGGAGGGGCCTTGAGGAGGATGTTCTTGTTGCGACGCACTGCCCGAGGGCACCTCAGACGCCGCTTGCGGAGCTGACGACGAGTTCCCCGGGAGCGGGTTGGTATGGAACGGATTCGGATTCATTCCTGCCAGAGTAGAAGAAGGATCATGCTCCGGATGTCGGTACTTCGCCGTCGCTCTCGCGCTCGCGCTCGAACCTAAGGAAGTAAGGAAGGGGAGATGTGGAGCAACGCCTTTCCACTATCGGATGCATCACGGTTCTCATAATGAGATGGTACCGATGGCCAATGACGTGGCTAAGTTATGAAAACTCCCTTTAATTTTGGGTATTGTTGGGATGGTTTGGTTGGACCCTTAATAGGTGGACCCTGCATGGGAAGTGCCTAGTAGGTGTGATAGTAGGGCACGTGGTGCAGCTGGTTAGTTAGATATTTGTGCCACGCCGGTTGGGGAATACCCTGCGCCCTAACCGTGGTTCGCCCACGTGTATGACCCTCGGGAGGTGTGCACTGTAGATACCGTAGTAGTAATAGTATATATGCTCGGGTGATCTCACCCTGGAGCCTCCAAGTAAATGGACAACTGAGTCGCGTCCTGTTGAGGATCGGGCTATAGTAGACAGCTGCCTACGTAGGTTTACCACTCCCCTCGGAGAGTAACCACGATTGGTTTCGGCGCTACTACCCCTCAGGGTCACTTAGGAAGCTTGCATCTTGCCATCTCTGGAATCTTTGTTATATCTATCGTTGTATCGGTCCATTGTTGTTGTCATTGTATTTTGTTGTTTACTTTCGTGACTGTTGTTGTCACCCGTTCACTTGGTTCAGGTATTGCTTCCGCCCCAGTATTGGGTATATTTTTGGCACGCTTTTGTGCGTCGCTCCGCTATCGGACCTGTTCCCGCCGGTTGGCACGGTCCGTAGCTCCGCTTCGGTGGGTTGCACCGTGAGCTTTCCCCCGTTGACACGGTTCCCTTTCTCTCCATCTCTCCAGGTTCGGATCACACTCCACCTCTGGATCTACACCGTTCTTTGCATCTCATCTCTGTAGGTATATCCAGTCACCGTCTCCGGTCTTACACCCGGCTTGTCTCGCGACTCGCCCACGGACAGAGGGTTCTACCTCTGTTTCTATCCCATCCAGGGAGTAGGACTCGGACATCCTAGTGGAGATTCCCCATCGCGCCTAGCGCAGGGTTTTGCTCTACATCTGAGAGAAGAGGGCTAGTTCGTGGTTGTTTGGGCAGAGGCTTCCCTTCCGCATCTCTGTTTGCGGTAGTAACGGAATCTTCATTATCTGAAGGGTTAGCAATCACAACTGAGACTTGGTTCTCGCCTGTGTTCTAGGAACCTCGTTTCTCACTCAGCAACTTCTCTCTCTCTGATTCGGACTTTACATCTTCAAATGAAACTTTTCGCACAACATCGG